>CM035424.1:155732474-155802474 GCA_020310875.1 Ceratopteris richardii
ATACACACACATAAGCTAGTGTTTTAATTAAATATATAAAGTTTTTATTTTGAAGTTTTTTTTACATCAAATATATAAAAATAGGATTAGGTTTTTTAGGCTATTTACACATACATACACATACACATATAATATATATATATATGTATATACACATGTATACAGAAATATACATATTTTAGGTCTAGATATTTAAGATTAGGGTTTTAGGGTTTAGGCATACATATAACTCAATTATATTTATATTAAAAAAAATATAGAGAAAAAAAAGAAAAATAATCTGAATATATAAATAAATATATATATAAAATATGATTAGGGTTTTAGGATTAGGGGTTTAGATTTTTATAGGTGTTTAAGTATTTAGGTTTTAGTATTTCAGATTTAAGTCTAAGTCTTTCTGATTATGGTTTTAGGGTTTTAATACCTACATAACATATATACACAAACACACATATACATATAATACATATATACATGTAGATACACATGCATACAAAAATATACATATTTTAGGTTTAAATCTTTAAGATTAGGGTTTTAACACCTACATAACATATATACAGACATACACATACACATATAATACATATATACATGTAGATACACATGCATACAAAAATATACATATTTTAGGTCTAGATCTTTAAGATTAGGGTTTTAGGGTTTAGGCATACATATAACTCAATTATATTTAAATTAAGAAAAAATATATAGAAACATAAGAAAAAAAAATTGAATATATAAATAAATATATATAAAAAATAATGAGGGTTTTAGGATTAGGGGTTTAGATTTTTATAGGTGTTTAAGTATTTAGGTTTTAGTATTTTAGATTTAAGTCTAAGTCTTTCTGATTAGGGTTTTAGGGTTTTAATACCTACATAACATATATAAACAAACACACATATACATATAATACATACGAACATGTAGATACACATGCATACAGAAATATACATATTTTAGGTCTAAATCTTTAAGATTAGGGTTTTAGGGTTTTAACACCTACATAACATATATACACACATACACATACACATATAATACATATATACATGTAGATACACATGCATACAAAAATATACATATTTTAGGTCTAGATTTTTAAAATTAGTGTTTTAATTAAATATATATAATTAAATATCTATAATTAAATATATAAAAATAGGATTACGTAAGGAAAAAATCTGAATATATAAATAAATAAATATAAATAATAAGATAATTATATACATACAGAACTAGTGTTTTAAATAATCTAATTAAATATATATAATTAATTATATAAAATTAAATATATAAAAATACGATTAAGTAAGGAAAAAATTTGAATATATAAATAAATATATATATAAAATAAGATAATTATATACATAAATAAATATAAAAAGAGCTAGTGTTTTAAATAATTTAATTAAATATATATAATAAAATATATAAAAATAGGATTAATTAAGAAAAAAATCTGAATATATAAGCAATATATATATATATATATATGTATAGAAAGTAGGATAATTATATAGATAATAAAATATGATAAGAACTAGTGTTTTAAATAAATGAATGAATTATATATGATTAAATATATAAAAATAGGTTTAATTTTAATTCTTTTTAATAGAGTGAATATATATACACATACACATACACATACACACATACTTATACACCTATCTATATTCACATATATATACATATACACCTATATATTCACATGCATACATATATATACATGTTTTAGGTCTAGGTCATTTTGATTAGGGTTTTAAGGTTTTAACACCTACATAACATATATACACACATACACATATAATACATATATACATGTATATACACATGTGTATAGAAATATACATAATTTAGGTCTAGATCTTATGATCAATTAAGAAAAAATATGAATATATAGATAAAATAGGATAGTTATATAGATTAGGGTTTTAAGTTTTTTTAGGTATTTAAGTATTTAGGTTTAGTATTTTAGGTTTAAGTCTTTAAGAGTATGATTTTTAGGTTTAATAAAAAAACAAGTGTTCTAAAATGTCCATATTGTAGCAGATGGCTTCTTTGGATCCTGAATGGCATGTCCTTGCACATAGTGCAAGTATCAAATTTATCAGAAACGACGAATTTGTACTGCACATGTTAGAGAGTATGGATCCTTTGATAGGAGTCGACTGGAAAACCTATGCTATCATTCGCATGGTCCCCTAGGTGAGCAGATGGACCCAAACGACATTGCACCGGTAACCTCTCGTGGACAAAAGAGAGCAAAAAAGGACTTAGACATACAAGCAAGTACTAATAATATTACACAGAATGAACATATGGAAGAGATGCTTGAAGCATTTTATGAGATGGACAAAGATCATGATGGTGGAGAAGGTGTCGAGAGTTTCATGGACACAGTAAAAATTCCACGATCAAAAGTCGATGAAGAATATGAAAACATGCGAAGACTAGCTCGTTTACCACTTTACAATGGAGCAAAGATATCTGTACTACGTGCGTCACTTGCAATGCTCAATCTGCAATCCATTTATGGATGATCAGATAGTAGTGTCACTGAATTGTTCAGGTAAGTGGAGAACAAATTGGCTTTCATTGTTGTATCACAATAACTTTTTTTACTAATATTGTTTTAATTGCTTATTGCAGGCTTCTTAAAGATCAATTTTTGCCAGAGGGAAATGACATGCCTCCAACATGTGGAGATGCGAAAAAACTTTTACAGTCCATTGGAATGGATTATACTAAAATTCATGTTTGTCCGAATGATTGCATTCTCTTTCGGAATGAGTATGACCATCTCCACGTATGTCCAAAGTGTGGAGCAAATAGATTTAGAGAAGACGTTGTAGGCGAAGCAATCCCTGCAAAGGTTCTTCGTCACTTTCCTATCATTTCACGAATTAAGAGCATGTTTAGATGCAAATCTATAGCTGAGTTAATGTCATGGCATACAAAGAGCAGGTCTATAGATAATGTAATGCGAGTGCCTGCTGACTCTGATGCTTGGAAGCACATAGATAGTAAGTGGCCATAGTTTGCTATTGAGCCTCGGTCCATACGTCTAGGCTTAGCTATGGATGGAGTGAATCCACTTGGATTACACAGTTCTTCATGGAGCACATGGTCTGTACGTTTGGTCAATTATAATATCCCACCATGGTTGGCCACAAAGAAAGGTCATTTATTAATAGCTCTTATTGTACCATGTAAGTATAAGGTAAAAAACATGGATGTATATCTTGCACCACTTGTGGAAGAACTGTACATTTTATGGGATGGGATTACTGTGCGTGACATGTCTCAACCTATAAGAAGACGAGACGTGCGAGTGCAAGGCATACTTATGTGGACAATGCATGATTGGCCTGGTTATGGTGAATGTTCAGGTTTATCGATTTCGGGTTACCATGCTTTTCCTTTATGCGGACCACGACTCGAAGCACGCTATTCCAAAGCACTACATAAAACTGTCTATGAAGGACATCATAGATATTTGCCTGATGGACATGTTTTACGTGAAGGACAAATTGGCGACAAGCGCAACACCAAATGGAAGCTAGCGATTGGAAACAACTATGGGATTCAGAAAATCCAATTGCTGGCATGAAACGGTTGTCCATTTTTCATGAACTCCCTTATTGGAGTGAATTGTTGATCAATCATTTGGTGGACCCGATGCATATTTTTAAGAATGTGGGAGAGATTCTTTGGAAAACTTTGATCGGAAAGAAAGAAAGCAAAGCACAAAGGGAGGACTTAGAAGAGGGAGGTTGTATGCGAGAGTTATGGGCAATTACTAAGCCCAACGGAATAGTATCGTTACCAAGAGCTCCTTGGGTGCTTCGCAGGATGGAAGAGCAACAAGTGAAGAAAACAATTTCAGAGTTTCAAACACCTACTGGATGCATGAGGTGTCTAAAGACTGCTCTCACACGAAACGATGATATTGCAGGACTCAAGTCTCATGATTGGCACAAGTTTTAACAGTTTGTGCTCCCTGTAGCCCTAACAGATTGTCTTTCAGAGGATGTACAAAGAACCATTTATAAAATTAGTTCTTTAGTACGGTGGATATCTTCTAAAGAGATAAATAAAGATAGCATAGAGAGTGCGAAACTCAATGCTATCGAGGTTGTTTGTATGGTAGAGAAATACTTTCCCACAAGTATTCTCACTATTCAACTTCATTTACAGGTTTATGTGGTAGATGAAGTTGCAATAGCAGGAACTGTCCATAGTCGATGGATGTTCTTTTTAGAGCGCTTTATGAAGACATTAAAAGGGTTTGTTCGACGGAGAGCACGTCCAGAGGGTAGCATGGCAAAGGGATGGCTTGTACAAGAATATCTTGTATTCATAACTGAGTTTCTACGTATGTCGGATCCCAAAATGCCTTGCTTATGGAGCGATGATGAAGATGTTCATCTCGTAGGCGATGAACCACAAGGTAAAGGATTGCAGAGAAAAATGGATGCAGCTTTTAGAGAGAAGGCAATGAAGTTTTGCATAGTTAACTCTGAGCCTATGCAGAAGTGGTTAGAAAGGTATGAGCTTTCCAAGGAAACTAACGCAAAGGAAAGAGCTCAGTTTCGAAGAAATCATTCCACTTGATTTTTGCTTCTTCCAAAAAGTCTTCGACCTCTTCCACCTTTTCCAACAAGAAGATGGCTAGATACAACGGTTTCACAAGCAAAGGCAGCGGGTGAAGATATCTTTGAAGAAGAAGAACTCACAAAAGGATGTGATTGGGAGTATATTAAATACGGTGCACTATGGTCTCATGGACGACACTTTCGAATCGCACGAATCAATGAAAATAGGTCTACTTTTGATAGTGGAGTGATGGTGAATTTTCTGCAAAAAAGTAGAGAGAGTGCAAGAGATGATAATGCTCTAGAAGGCGAGCTAGATTATTATGGTGTGATTCAAGACATCTTGAAACTATCTTTCAGAAAGTTTGATTACTTTGTTTTTTATGTGAAATGGTTCAAAGTAGTCACCTCTGGAAGAAACGCAATAGTGAGACGGGATAAAAGCGGTTTGCTTCAAGTCGACTCCACAAGATTATGGACAGATGAAAGGGATACATTTGTACTTCCCGAACATTGTGAGCAAGTTGTTTTCATACCAGATTCAAAAGAACTAGAGTGGCTATTTGTTTTACAAGTCGCTCCACGTAGTAGACAAATTTTTGAGAACATAGATGTAGAAGAAAGTCCATCTTTAGTGGACTCAGAGATTCATTTGATAGTCAAGGAGGAAGAGATCATTGTTCGAGAAGAAGAGGTCATTGAAGAAGAGGTCATTGTTTGATAAGACGAAGCAATAGACGATGATCAGGAAGAAACCAGCATAGCAAGCGATTTAGAAGCCATCAATATAGAGATAGATATTCTTGGTGCATCGGATCTTCAAAAGAATGCTAAACTAGAGGACTTTTGAATAAAACACTTGCACGTACTAATTTTTGCTTTTTGTTTGTTTATTCTCTATATTACTTTTATTATCACATGCTAATTATTTGAGTTCTTTTATTACAGAGCACGATGGGAGACAATCCTCCAATCACTCCACATTCCATGACAGAGGAGCAGTTTTTGGAGTTCATCTCTTAGGTTCCTCCCGCGTATATGGCCGCTGCATCACAGTATTGGATCACTCGTTGTAGCACTCCTCCCGGCCTCACTCCTGGCGGCCTTACTCCTACCGGCCTCACTCCCGCTGGCTTCACTCTCGTTGGTGTCACTCCCGCCGGTGTCACCCCTACCGGTGTCACTCCTACGGGTGGTGCTACTCCCGTAGGAGATATGTCTCCTAGCTTTGTGACTCCACCATGACCATCTTTTCAGCCATCTCCTACTGGGTCTACTAGTAGACATGTGGGTTTGACACCTCAGCACGATACAAGTTCAGGCCCGTCTCGTAGATCAAGGTCACACTCTGGAGCAGGAGGTTCTAGGAGTGGATCTATAGGTAGGTCTGGAGGCGGAGGAGGCGGCCGTTGTGGAGGCAATGCGACGGACGTTGTGTTGCTCGCTTTTACTCTTAGGAAGAGTACCTCAGATATAGGTACACCATGCAGTACACCATGTGGAACACCACATACACCTTGGGGTGCTCATGACCATCATGACTCCAAGGTGTATAGTATCCGAGATGGAGCTCCGATGATGGATGCGGCTGGGAAAGAAATGCGTGCACACATACGACAACTTTGCTCCATCCAGTTTGGACACTCTATCATGCTGAAATGGAGTGAACAGGATAAAGATCGGAAGAAATATATCACACAAACGATTTGTCAGGAGTTCCGACCAGCTGATGGACAGTCTCTTGTCAGTTCAGAGTGGATTCTGCACACCGCATGTGAGGTTATGTCCCATCGACGATCCGAGGCTCGTGATGCTTTTAGAGCAGGCTTACCAAAGCCTGTATGGTTAGATGTTGAGGAGTGGGACGTGATTCGTGACGAGCAGCAGCAGACTCCTGACCGATATCGCCAACAGAGAGATACCACAGCCACACGTTTAGATACGGTTGGACCGTCAAATTTGGGCAGTGGCGGATATGACAGGATGCATCATGAGTTTGTAAGAACCATTTCATTTATTGAATTTATTTGTGTTAAATTTCTCATGTATGTTCCTCTAATCTTTTGTATATTTGTCTCAGGAGCTGGCAATGGGTCATCCTCCAACACGAACCGAGGAGTCTTACGGATATCATCATGGGTTGATTGCACTATTGGAGGACTTGGAGGGACGCGGTGCAGTCGTTTCATGGGAGCATTTTCGATGAGGTAATTAATTTATAAACTTGGTTTTTACTTGTTGTTTGTAATTTTCATGTGAATTTATCTCATTCCATTAATGTTCTTTGTTGCAGGACTATTGATATGGAACGTTCTTTGCATGTGTATGGTAGTGGAACACCAAAATTTTGTATTTGATTTTCATATGGCAATGCATTGCTTTGCCACATTTTGTAAAAGCATCATATATGAAAGTGGTTTGCCACACCCTTCTACATGCTTCATTATTGAAATATATAACTTCTTTTGTACATGGTTCATGGTTCATTCTGATTATCTCTTCTGTGTCCAAGAATACTCTGTTTCATGAAATCATATTTCAGTTGACATTAGAGTACACATCACATGTACTCGGTTCTTTTTGGGCAGAGTGTATTGTCTTTTGTTAAGCAACATCATGGTAATGTTGTTGTAGCAAAAGACAACACACTTTACCCAAAAAAAAATTTGCAGGTATGGTCGTCGGTATGCGCGACGGTACTCCCAGTAATGTCATCGGAATAAGCATCGGTACACCGAGCAGGCGATGGTATACACATCGGTACATCCAACAGGGGACGGTATACGCGACGGTATACCCAGCAGAGGCCTCAGTATGGGCGCCGATATGGGTGCTGGTATTACCGACGCTTATACCGATGCATATACTGACGCTTTGGTACCGACGCTTTGGTACCGACGCGCATACCGACCTTTACACCGGCGTTGCGGCAAATAAAGCCGCATTCATTTCCCTCGGTAAAAACCTCGGTATACCATTGATTTGTTGTAGTGAAAAAGATAGCTTTCTTAACTTGGAGAAGGGTCTATTTTATGTGGGCCATTGTATCTAGACTTGATCCTAAGTGCGGATTAAGCAGGATCAAGGGTTGGAAACAAGTAGTTTTTGATCTTACCTTTCTACCATTGGATTTACCCCATATATCAATGGTGAATATTATTTTGGGCATGGATCAAGCTACCATGACCCTAGAACATGGGTAGGCTGACAACTTTATCTTGGATGACCTTATAAGTATGGTCCCCTCCCCATGTAGGATTATATTTTGTAGTGTAAGGAACCATTAGGGTGTGCATCTTAGTACCCATTGTGTTGGCCTATAGCCCTTCACCTAGCCTCTATCTAGATCACCATCTAAGCTCCATATAGGGAGTGCATGGGTGGATAGAACCATCTATATCTTGTGTAGTGTTTGAGTTATATTGTATAAGCATTTTGAGTTAATTGAGTTCTTGGGAGGCAAAGGCTTCAACGCTATAGCTTGTGGGAGGAAAAGGCTTCAATGCTAGTGTTCTCAATAGCTAAATTATTCAATGCTAGAGTTCTTAGGAGGCAAATGCTTCGAGGCTTCAAGCTCAGGGGACACAAAGGCTTCAAGAATATGGAGGTGTTTGCATCTAGAAGTGGAAGTGGAAATGGATTTGATGCAATGGATTTGGAAATGCAAACACTATGGGTTCATCCACCAAACTTCAGTGAAGGCAAGTTAGATGGTATGAATCACCAAGCAATGATCAAAGAGTATATGTATTGCTTCAAATCAACACTCTACTTTATGTAAAAAAGTTTTGGGGTCTTTATATAGACTCTTGAGGATATGACTACACCTTTTCTTCATGAATTTGAATTCAAAATTATGCAGGTTTTGTAGTTTAGATTGATTGGAATCTTTTCCTACAATCTAGGAAAAGAGAAAATTGAATTCATAGCTACTTGATTGATTGATTGATTGAGAATCAATCTCAAACAATTTTAACTCGTGGCTTTTAGGCCTTTTACTCTTTCCTTTTACAAAGGTAAATACCTTGAACATCATAAGAATTGATCATAAGTGATCAACCAATTAATAATAAGAAATATTGTGCACATGAGTGTTATTCTTCAACATACATATATGGCACCATCCAAATGATGGATTTGATGTAGATCATATCCACCTCGAGCATAATGAAAAATTGGTGTTACAAAAAATAAGTAGAGAAGTTGGATAAGGATAACTATCCCATATGGAAGTTTAGAATGACCAAATACTTAATGGGTAAAGGCTTGTGGGGTTTCATGAGTAGAGATGATGCTCAACCTAGAATGAATCAAGCTACAACCACCAAAGTCCAAAGGAGACAATCAAAAGAATGGGAAGAGAGGAATATGAGAGTCATGCTCCTCATTTCATAGTCATTATTAATGCCATAAGAGGGCATATTCAACATCTCGAAATAATTAGGGATGCTTGGAAAGCTATTGAAAGGATGTATTTGACAAATACCTGAGCTAGGAAACTTCAACTCAAGAATGAGAAGAATACAATCGAGAAAAGTTTGAGTCAGTCCATAAGTGAATATACTTTGAAGATTAAGAAGCTAAGTGATGCTTTAGCTTCTATTGGCACAATTGTTGAAGACGAAGATCTTGTGTGTTTTACTCTCAATGGATTGAGTGTACATGAAGATGCAAGCCTTGTATACTTCCATTAACTTGAAAGATGCATATCCAACTTTTGAACAACTAATCCATCACCTTGTCACAAAAGAGATTAACCTTTGTGGCTCCAAAGGGAATGACAAACCACAAGTGAATGTTGTATGTAGGCCAAGGTAAAGGAAGGAACTCAAAAGGAGCCTCAAGAAGAAAGGATGAGATCACAACAACTTCTCCAATTACAATCAAAACACTTCGGAAGACAACAAGGATGGATCAAATGATAACACGTAAGGAAGAGGTCAATGTAGAAGTATATGTAAGATGAAGAGGCTAAGGCTCTTACAATTCTCGTAAAAGTATAACATCTTATCATTGTGGTAAAGGAGGATACTATGCGAGTGATTTTTTGGTTGAAAATAGTGGACCAAATAGAGGCAATAAAAGGAATCAAAGCAACCATGCAACCACCTCAAGTGAATGAAGCAAGGAAACATTACTTGCAATGAGACATTGTCATATGTGATGCAAAGGAAACTTGTTCACTAATCTACAGGTACCAAGTAGAAAACATTGTTTTGAAATAGGTGATGATATTCAACACCTGATTGAACATATTGGCGATATAGGTCCTAGAGCTACAACGGGAACAAGGTACTATCTGATGTTCTTCATGTTGCTATGATATCAGAGAACTTTATTAAGATAGTGCAAATGATATAGAAGGGTTATCATGTCATATTTAATGACAAAGGGTGTTTATTAAAGAATTCAAAAGAAGGTTTGAAGGTCATTGCTCAAGGTAGAAGAGAAGTAAGGATGTTCCCTTTGGACATCCAACATCCACATGGAAAAGTCATGTAATAAAATAAATAAGATTTTTGAGCTAAAATTAAGGCACAAAAGGATAGAACACATCAACATTCCAAAGCTAAAGGATATGAGCAATCATGAGTTTTTTGTTTCCCTAATGTGCAACCCATTTGCTTTCCATCTTGTTATTTTCCATAAAAAACATCCTATTGTGTCTAAAAAGGGAACTTTTTACAATTACATACTCTTCTACCAAACATGGTAAGGGACTTTTCAATAGACCATTCTTTTAGACTAGCATTGTTGTTTGTCAACAAATGGACAACTTAATCTCCCTGTTCCCACAGTTTTCTGTATAAAAATTCTTCGCTAATCTTGAATTCTCTGAAGGCGGCGGCTGGAATGTGAGCGATCTAAAAATAAATAATCCTGGTCTTTCGTAAAATTTGTCACATCCAATGAGCGCTGTTTCGTACTTCCTAGTACTCTACTTACGTACGTCTCCGTCGTGTATATAGAGCTAACAAATGGAGAGGCTTGATCGATGTACAGAGAGAGAGTATCCGCACTTACATCATGTGTCAGTCCGTCACCCACAGCATTTGAACTTGCGCCTTCATCCATAGTTCATTGCCAAGGCCTGCTCCAGCCCGAGATCTTCACAAAATCTCAGAGCCTTGTTTTCCGCGAAGTCGAACCTTTACACAGTAGAGTTCTACAGTGTAGGCGTCGTGTAATTAGCAGAGAGTAATTACATTATACATAGGGTCGGTATCGCTACGTCAGTAAGGGCTGTTATAGATTGTATGCTAAGCACCCTTCTTGATGGAGGGTGTTACGAATTGGAGCACTACTGACCCGGAAGCTATTGCCTCGAGCGAAAACTACGTTTTAAGAGCGAGCAGCAGAGCCGATGATGACGAAGCTCTCCAATGGGCCGCCCTCGAAAAGCTTCCCACGTATTCCCGCCTCCGGAAGGGCTTCCTCCGCAGCCTTGATCCTACCGGTTCTGTATATCACGAGGAAGTCGACGTTGCAAAGCTTGGATATACAGAGAAACAACAGCTCCTGGAAAAGGTGGTCGGGGACATCGAGAAAGACAATGAAAGTTTCCTCCGGAAACTCCGCGAGAGAATCGACAAGTGAGAAACTTCCCTTTACACCGATCATACTGGTTTTAATCGTGGAAGAAAATGCAAATAAGACTCCTGACTTTCTCTCGCCTCTAGCATTCTCGCTGCGGTGTGTTTGTCTTCATGTACAAGCGGGAACTGACTTCTTCCACAAGAGCAACCATTCGGCTCCTTGCCGATGCTTAGCAAAAGCTTCTATAGTTAGTCTTCTGTTACGAATGTAAAGAATTTCGTATATCCACAGTGTGATTCACATACTTTCTCATAAACAGTGTTGGCATCGAACTGCCTAAGATTGAAGTGCGATACGAGAATCTAGCTGTAAAGACAGATGTGCAAATTGGAAGCAGGGCGTTGCCAACGCTTGTTAACTTCGTTATCAATATTGCAGAGGTAATTTTGAGAGAGAGAGAGAGAGAGAGAGAGAGAGAGAGAGAGAGAGAGAGAGAGAGAGAGAGAGAGAGAGAGAGAGAGAGAGAGAGAGAGAGAGAGAGAGAGAGAGAGAGAGAGAGAGAGAGAGAGAGAGAGAGAGAGAGAGAGAGAGAGAGAGAGAGAGAGAGAGAGAGAGAGAGAGAGAGAGAGAGAGAGAGAGTCAGTCATGTGCATTGTGCAGGAACTTGTAAGATTCATCATACCTCCAAGGAGGAGAGTTCTACACATTTTGAAAGATATCAGTGGCATCATTCGGCCCTCCAGGTTAAATGCTAACTACCTAACTATTCTTCGTACGAATGCTTTGAACATGAAGTATCTCTGGCTTATTCTTGAATGATTTGGAAACTGTTTATAGATTAACTTTACTTCTTGGGCCTCCAAGTTCAGGAAAGACCACCCTCCTACTTGCTCTCGCTGGAAAACTGTCTGACGATCTCCGGGTAACTTAACCATCTATGACTCTAAAACGTCAAGCCAGAAAAAAAAAAAAGTGCACTTTAATGCTCATCTGTGCCGATTGAGCACACTCTTGAGCCTTTTGACCTTCGAGCATGCACTTCCTATACACCACTAATAGATATGGTTACACTGATCTTCTATTCCAGGGCGAACTGCTTTCATATCTTCTTAGTTGTGATGCTACACGGAATTGAGTTGATGACAGAATAGCTCAAAGAGAATCTTTTAATTCTATGGTGATGCACAGGAGTTCCTGTATGCATGATTATCGTAATTCACTTCCGTAAATAAGTCATTCTGTTAAACCCATCTTTGGAATATTATGTTCATCACCAAGGAAAATGGAAACGGAAAAAAATTAAGTGAAAAAGAAAGAGAAGGAACGTATGAGAAAAGACAAGAGGCATTTACTAGATCTCTTCCTCAATAATTATAGATGAAGTGAATTGATATTTCTATGAACTGTACAGGTTTCTGGGAAAGTAACGTACAACGGTCATGCCATGGATGAGTTTATCCCTCAACGGACATCAACATACATTAGCCAACATGACACTCAATATGGGATGATGACTGTAAGAGAGACACTTGAATTTAGTTGTCGCTGCCAAGGTATTGGTACTCGATATGGTTAGTGATTCAAGCCTTCATCATGCTATATGGTTCCTAAAGTACCCTCTTTTATCTCTGATTTTGTTCTGATGGTCTTTGCTTTGCTGCAATTTAGAAATGCTCACAGAGCTGGTTCGAAGAGAGAAGGCAGCTGGGATCAAGCCAGATGTAGACATCGATATCTTCATGAAGGTAGATAACTGACAGACTAATTGCTATCAATTCTAGTTTTTGGCTAAGCAGAATTTCATATTTCCCTTTGCCAGGCAATATCAATGGAAGGTCGGCAAGGAAATATTGTCACAGATTATGTCTTGAAGGTAAGAGATTATGTCAAATATTTGCCATTAGTGGCTTTATTCATACACAAGCATCTCAGATTTTATTCTGATCATGCAGGTCCTGGGGCTAGACAGCTGTTCAAATACAATTGTTGGTGACCAGATAAACAGAGGTATATCTGGAGGTCAGAGAAAGCGTGTCACAACAGGTAATTATACATTTTAGAAACAAGGATCAGATTTTTCATGGTTATCTCAAACTTGATCCTGCAATAACACTGTTTTGTGTAGGTGAAATGCTTGTAGGACCTGCAAAGGCTCTTTTCATGGATGAAATTTCAACTGGTCTAGATAGTGCAACCACTTTCCAGATAGTCAAGTATTTGAGGCAGACAGTGCACGTAATGGATGCAACCATCCTGGTTTCACTCTTACAGCCAGCACCAGAAACTTATGAGCTCTTTGATGATGTTATACTTCTGGCTGAAGGACAAATAGTTTACCAGGGCCCTCGAGAACATGTTCTTGATTTCTTCCAGTGGATGGGATTCAAGTGTCCTGAGAGAAAGAGCACATCTGACTTCTTGCAAGAGGTGAATATACATGACTGTACAGAAAAATGACGAATAAGCCTATCTATTTTCCCATATTATGACTGGTTACTGTCATTCACTTTCAACAATTATTCTTATTAAATTCTGGAATCATTTTTCAGGTAACTTCAAAGACGGACCAGCAACAGTACTGGGAAGATAGCAGCCAACCATTCAGATATATATCGGTGGAGGAGTTCGCAAAGGGTTTCAAAACATTTCGTGTTGGCCAAAGTGTACAACAAGAGCTTGCCATCCCCTTTGACAGGAATCGCTCTCACCCTGCAGCCCTTGTCACCGAAAGGTACGGCCTGAAGAAAAATCAAGTATTCAAAGCCTGCCTTGCAAGGGAGGTATTATTGTGGAAGCGAAACTCATTTATGCACATCTTCAAGACATGTCAGGTACTGCTCGACATGTTTTGCCATGAAGAAGAAGTTCTTACATGTAGCATCTATTCAATATTCGGATAGCTTTCTTGGCTTAAATGATTGTGTAAAAGCCCACTTTTGTTCTTTTTATTGCAGCTAGCTGTCATGTCCTTCCTTTGTATGACAGTTTTCTTCAGAACAAAGCTCCATCAAGACACAGTGAATGATGGAGTCCTGTACATGGGTGCTCTCTTTTTTGGTCTTACGGTAATTATGTTCAATGGCATGGCGGAAATGGTTATGGTTGTCAACCGTCTTCCAGTGTTTTACAAACAAAGGGACCAGCTCTTCTATCCTGCCTGGGCTTATACAATTCCAGCCATATTACTGAGGATACCACTCTCCATATTAGAGTGCATAATCTGGACTTGCATGACGTATTATGTCATTGGATTTGCTGCAGATGCTGGAAGGTGAATCAAACTTGAGTTTATACGTAAACTATTACTCATGTAAGCGTGCGATTGCAAAGACTAAGATTTGGTAGCAAACAGGTTCTTCCGGCACATGCTGCTCATGTTTGTTATATCCCAGGCTGCTGTGAGTCTATTCTGGTTCCTTGGTTCTGTTGGCAGGACCTTGATCATAGCCAATACCTTTGGGAACATTGCTTTGGTGCTTGTTTTGATTATGGGTGGATTTGTAATTTCTAAAGGTAACTGTGTTCACAATACATGAAAAAATTATCGAGGTTGGATATATTGATGATCATAAAAATTCCATGGATCGCTCTTGATTATGTAACAGATGCTATTCGTGGCTGGTGGATCTGGGCATACTGGTTATCTCCACTCACTTACGGTTTACAGGCATTGTTTAGCAACGAATTTCATGCCAGCCGCTGGCAAAAGGTAAAATAACTCATGTTCTTAAGCTTTAAGAGTAGGTGTGAGTATTGTCTAAGTGAAACTGTTGTTCCAGCCCTATATTGGAGGATTAGATGCAAACACTCTTGGGGATGCTGTTCTGATCTCACGTGGATTTTCCACAGACAAGAAATGGTATTGGATGTCAATAGCTGTGCTGTTTGCATTTGCCTTGGTGTTCAATATTCTTTTCACCATGGCTATGTCCTATCTGAACCGTAAGATTTCAGATGAGCTCACTATATGTAGTAGCTTTGATGCTATATATAACAACTAAATCTAGCTCATTTTGATGACAGCAATCGATAAGCCTCAAGCAATTTTACAAGATGATTCCAATAGGAGAGGCCCTGAACGTGCTTCTCAATCTATCTCTCAACATGATGGGACCCCACATTCTGAAAATGGTAATACTCCTGTTTGGCTATGATGAAAAATACCTTTCAGAGTACAGCCATAGTTTTATAAATCCCTGATTTATTGTCACTTCATTATTGTACTAAAAATTGGTTGTTTTCCAGGACAAAATGATAAAATATCAGACATTCATTTAGCCAGTACAGATAATTCCAGCTCAAAGACTGTAAACTTTGATGATATTGAAAATGGTTCAAATGCTAGACGAGGGATCGTTCTTCCATTTCGGGCACTATCAATCGCCTTTAATAAAATCAATTATTATATTGACATGCCTCCTGTAAGATTATCCCTCGAAAATCTGTTTCCATAAAAAGGACAAAGTTATGCATGATCAAAATATTAGATAGACTTAAATAAAATAGCATAAGTATTTAAGCAGTTAGCAGACACAGCCCATAGAAGAATTTTTTTCACCGCTTTCTCTAATGATTCAAATGCTTTTACACAGGCAATGAAGCAGCAGGGCATTGCTGATGATAGGCTTCAACTTCTGCATGATGTGAGTGGGGCATTCAGGCCAGGAGTTCTTACAGCATTGGTTGGTGTAAGTGGTGCTGGAAAGTCTACCCTCATGGATGTTCTGGCTGGAAGAAAAACAGGTGGATATATTGAGGGTGATATAACCATTTCTGGTTTTCCCAAATCGCAAGACACGTTTGCCAGAATAGCTGGATATTGTGAACAGAATGATATTCACTCTCCCAATGTCACCGTAAGTGAGTCACTTGAATACTCTGCATGGCTTCGCCTCCCAACAGAGCTTAACTGTGAAAAGAAGAAAGTGAGTGGACATGTTGTATAACCATTTCAAAATCAGATAGGTTCTATGTTATACTCTTATCAAAGCCATATTATATTTGTTTCAGATGTTTGTAGATGAAGTCATGAAGCTAGTTGAGCTCTTCCCTATTGCTAATGCATTAGTGGGACTCCCGGGAATCAATGGACTTACCACCGAGCAACGGAAAAGGCTTACGATTGCCATTGAGCTGGTGGCAAATCCCTCAATAATTTTTATGGATGAGCCTACATCTGGTTTGGATGCGAGGGCCGCAGCAGTAGTCATGACGACTGTGCGGAACACCGTAGATACTGGAAGAACAGTGGTATGCACTATCCACCAGCCAAGTATATTTGAATCATTTGATGAGGTTAGTCCAGCACTTGTTTTCACTACTGTGCTCATGGAAACTTGAAACAGTAAGTTCATCTTTTATGCTTGTGATGTTAACCAGCTTCTACTGATGAAACGAGGAGGTAGAGTGATCTATGCAGGCCCTCTGGGAACACGCTCTGTGGATCTTATCAAATATTTTGAGGTAAGCGCGGCTCAAAGTACATATGGCATCGTAGTTGATAAATTCATATTAAGCATATCCATAACAAGTAAATCGGTGTTATCATTCTGTTTGTCCTGCCATTGTGCAGGCCATACCAGGAGTTCATCAAATCACAGATGGTTACAATCCAGCCTCATGGATGCTTGACATCAGCTCGCCATCAGCTGAAGCTCATCTTCAGGTTGACTTTGCAGACATATACAAAACCTCTGCTCTCTATCAGTAAGCTCTAGGGAAACTTCTTGGCATTGATTCAACGGTAAACCGTATGTGACAATTTATCTTCCTTCCAGGCAAAATCAGGCTCTAATAAAAGAACTCAGTACTCCAATTCCTGGCGCACAAGATCTTCATTTCCCCTCCAAATATCCAACGACCTTCATTGAGCAGTGCTTAACATGCCTCTGGAAGCAGCACAAGTCATACTGGCGCAACCCTCATTATAATTCTGTGCGGTTCTTATTCACAATAGCTGTAGGAATCATATTTGGAACAATCTTTTGGAGACTAGGCCAGAAAACGTAAGGTTTTTACATCTGATATCACGTAACGAACTGAGAAAGGATTTCCAAAAGAATGACCTTGAGTGTTGAGTTCTCTTGATACAGGGGGCGGACTAGTGATCTGTACAACATATTTGGAGCAGTATATGCCTCTGCACGCCTCATGGGATTCAATAACGCTAACGCTGTCCAGCCTGTAGTCTCAATCGAGCGAACTGTTTTCTATCGAGAAAAAGGTGCTGGAATGTACTCTGCACTAGCCTATGCATTTGCCCAGGTAGCATCTAGTTGTAAAAGGCTTCTGCAACCTCCTTGGAACGTTAAGTGACATACCAAGTAACCACAAAAAATCTATTAAATTACCTTTCTTTGCAGGCAGCTATTGAGATCCCATATTGTCTATTACAAAGCATTTTATACACATTGCTCTTATATGCAATGGTGAATTTCTACTGGTCTGCGGGCAAATTCTTTTACTTCTTGTACTTCACATTCTTCTCGGTGATCTTTTCTACCTACTTTGGATGCATGACTGTTGCAATAACGCCGGATCTCTACGTCTCCACCATCATCACGGCCGGCGTCTTGAGCCTTTGGAACCTGTTTTCGGGATTTATGATTCCCCGAGTGGTAAGCCACTGTGCGTTTATTGAAATCTGCCAAAGGTGTATATGGATTACTTAAAGTTGACTGCATCGATGCACCCGCCAGGGAAACTTAAGTTCTTCCATCTGACTTATGCACCTATAAGCATAAGAATGGCGGAATGCCCTGCACAACATGCATACTCTTAATGATTTTGAGTGAAAATGCAGAAAATCCCAGTGTGGTGGAGATGGTACTATTGGGCCGATCCGTTGTCATGGACGCTTTACGGACTTCTTGGTTCTCAACTCGGGGACGTGAGCAGCACGGTGCAGGACCCAGACCTCGGTTCCATAGCAGTGAAAGATTTCCTCCGTAGCACCTTGGGGTTCAAGAACGACTTTCTTGGGGCTGTTGCAGGTGCCCATGTAGGTTTCACGCTTCTGTTCGTCTTCATATTCGCCTTTGGTATCCTGAAGATGAATTTCTTGAAGCGGTGAACTCAACTTGCAAGGTCTCTCTCTCGGTTTCTACTCTCTCTGCACCTTCACATTCGCCCTTCGACATGACGATCGCTCTTTTCATGAGAATCTTTGGCTTACCTTGTTGCAGGATTTCAGAACAAGATCTCATAACTCCAAACTTTTTTTGGTTGAAGTGGATGATATTCTTCATACAATATAATCTACCATAATCCTCTGAAACCCATTCATAGGACCAGCTCTCCTTCCATATCAATTGTTTGCTTATTTTGTTGCAGGGTTTCAGAACTAAATCTTAGAATTCCCAACCTTTTATGGTTGAGATGGATGTTATTCTCCATACAATATAATATATGTGATCATTTGAAACCCATTCATAGGACTATTTCGCTTTCCATATCAATTTTTTGCTGATTTTGTTTGCAGGATTTCAGAACAAATTTTTTATGGTTGAAACTTTTTATGGTTGAAATGGATGTTACTATCCATACATTATAATATATCATGATCATTTGAAACCTATTCAGAGGACTATTTCTTTTTCCATACCCACCTTGTGCCTTGTGCTTATTTTGTTGCAGGATTTCAAAACAAAATCTCATAATTCCAAACTATTATGGTTGAAATGGATGTTATTCTCCATATAATATAAATTTTCATAATCATTTGAAAGCCGTTCATAGGACCATCTCTCTTTCCAGATCAATCTTTTACTTATTTTGTTGCAGGATTTCAGGGCGAACTCTCAGAATTCCAAGTCACCTATGTTCATCAGCCATATCTTCATGTGTGCTGAGCCGAACTTGTTATGGAGCATCTTCTTCCAAAGCACTGTTCAGGAAAGCGCGGATTCACAGCATGGCATCCTATCTCTCGACTGTTGTTTTTTACTTTAAAAAGAAACCTTCCTTTTGCCGAAGGACAAACAGATTTCCTGCATCTTCTGAAATCCAATCAAAAGGGTGATAATAAAGAAATCTGGAAAGGGTCATAATATAGAAAATAACTTAAATTCAAGTATTGCCTGAAAAATCAAGTGGTCTCTTGTTTGCTCTAAACATAATGTTCAAAATCATGAAGGTCCCATGGTCTCTTAGGAATAATATTTTTGGCATCAATAGAAGGTTTTTAACATGCACAAAGGATATTGATAAAAAAATAAAAGTATCTCAATCATGAAAGATAGAAAAAAGAAGACATGCAAACATAACGATATGCATCTACATAACAACAAGCCAACATAATTTGTGAAGTTCCTTTCATGTAGATCTTAAAGATAACTATTTTCTTGTACTATCTTCACCCTTTGGCACAATGCAGCGCAAAACAAAAGCTACTATCACATGGAAAAAAGATGGAATGATTTGGAGTTCCAAAAAAATCCGATTTCAATCATAAGCAATATCAAAGCCACTTAATTTAACATATAATTGTAAGAGCAATCTGAAACTTCAAAGGGATTTCAAAATGGCTTGTTTGTTTTCTCCATACCCTCATGAACATGACTTCCGCTAGTAAAAAGATCATGCCATGAAATTTATTTGTAGGGGTTGCATCACGCATCATTTAACACTGGACTTCATTAGAAACAATTCTAAATAATGACAAACTCATCAATTAGATATGAGAATAGAGTAGTAATTTTGTGTAAATAACTGGAAACACTAGACATGGGAAGTTAGAAGTAATCGAATGCATTGGAGACACTGAAGAAAAAAAAAGATCTTTCATTATTGATACTAAAAGAAAAATATTTCATCATGTGCGCACACCAAGCTTCCAAATGCACATACACATGAGTTGACGTGTTTTTATGTAACATAGTGCAAATGTGTGCATGCATGCATTATAGATGAATGTGCACAATGCATTGCTGTGTATGTTGCCTATGTCATAAAGCTAGAGAAGACGCAAATATTTTTGAAAAACAAGAGTGTGCTTCATTAACACTTGATTTCATCACCCAAAATAAAAACATCAAATACTAATAGAGAGCACCATTTCTATGTAAGTAGTTGATGGCAAACTAGACATGAGACGTCACTTAAAAGTGTTAGAAACATTGAATATCAGTTTTGATTTCAAAATTTTCTGTTGTATAGGAAAATTAATGTGTGTATATGTATATGTGCACATCATGTATGTAGACGAATGTGCACACTCCCCATTTCTTGAAGTGGTGTGATGGCGATGCACCTGAGTGGATTCCCCTTTAAGAGAGCCTCACGAAGATTCTCTCATAGTGGAAGAGTGAGCTCTGGGTGACATGCACAGTACTCTGCACAAACTTGTAGAATAAGCATAAACTACGCAATACAGAGAGACCTAACCAAAAACTTCCTAGATTTCATAAATGGAATAGAACTTACAGTTTGTGGCTGACCTGACCACTATATTTTTTATCAAAGAACATATACAAAAGTCTCTAGTGGCCATTTCGCCTATCACATAGACAACAATGATAAAAATATCCCTTTAAAGTCTAAAATGGATAAAGTGAACTATGGGAGAGAAAATAAACAATCATAAAGGATACCTAAGTGAAAGTATACAAACTATACCTCCCACTACAAGTAATTGTGCAAGATCATGAATCAAGTAACCCCCATCAATAGTGTCAAAAGCTATCATGTGGTAGAGTTTTAGTCAAAGCATCTGCATCATTATCTCGAGTATGAATCTTCTCAAGATTAATGCGCTCACTGGCTAAGCAATCTCTAATGAACCTCACCTCATTGTGCTTGGATATTGCATGATAGATTGGATTCTTAGCCAAAGTAATGGCACTCTGACTATCATTGAGCAAACAAGGTACATGCTGAGGTAGACCCATATCACAAGCAAGACAAGAAATCCACAATGCTTTGATACATGCCTCGCTATCTACAACATACTCTATTTTTTTAGTGGAACCAATCTTGAAAATGACATCTCCAAGATATAGCACCTCCAACAAAGTGAAAAATTTACCTTGATGTAGACTTTCAATTGCCTACACAACCAAAAAAATCATAATCAATGTAACCGACAATGGATGTATCTCATCTACCTAAGCATAGCCACTTGTCCTTAGTAGCACTCATGTATCTCAAAATGATATTGGCAACTTGCTAGTATTGCTTGCCATGATTAGACATATATCTGCTCACAACTCCCACTACAAATACAATGTATGGTCTCATATCTACCATAGCATACATGAGACTACCAAGAGTAGACTGATAATGAATTTTGATCATGAATTTCTTTCCCTCATCTGATTTGGGACAATCATCCTTACTCAATTTCACATATGTAGGTCAAGGTGTACTCAATGTCTTTCCACCCTACATATTGAACATGTGAAGTACTTTGGATATATACTCACTTTGAGACAAGTATATGCAATCTTTACTCCTATCATGAGTAGTGTGCATGCCAAGAATATGTTTGGAATCCACCAAATGATTCATATCAAATGCCTCATTCAAATTATTCTTGAGCAATGACAAGTCATCAAAGGACTTCCTAGAAATCAATATATCATTGACATAAAGTATCATGCATATCAAGCTGCCAACTAAACATCTCTTAGTGTAGATACAATGATCGGCCTCATTGGTTCTAAAATAGCCTTGAGACTTCATCAAAGCATCAAAATTTTGATACCACTATCTAGGGGATTGTTTAAGTCCATGTAAGCTATTCTTCAGCTTAGAAACTAGAATTTCTTCACCAAGAACTAGATAATCCTCTGGTTGCTCCATATAGATCTCATCTATAAGATCCCCATGCAATAAAGCAAAATTCGCATCCATTTCTACCAGCTCCAAGTCCTCCACTGCAAAGAATCCAAGAAACATGTGCAATGTAGTCAACTTGACTACTAGAGAGAAGATTTCTTCGAACTCGATGGCATGTTGTTACTTAAAACACTTTGCAACTTGCCATAGTTTATCCTTTGGAGAATCACTATCGGATGTGAATTTTGGCATATATACCCATTTACATGGTAAAGCTTTCATGCCCTTTGGAAAAGATACCCAATCCCAAGTACCATTCTTGTGAATAGAATCCTATTCACTCTTCATGGCACACTCCCACTTGACATGATCCTTTTTGCACATAGCCTCTTTGTAGCAAGAAGGCTCCACCGCATCTATCAACATAACAAAATCCAAACCTAGAACATATCTATCAAGAAGATGCAAGCCACTTGCAGAAGGTCTCAATGGTTGCTGAACAAGAACATTTGGAGACTTATCTGATTAGATATTCTCTCTAACACTCCTATGTGTGGCATTCTTATGCAGGTTAATTGGAGGACTAGTATTCTCAAACACCAATCTCCTCACTTTGACATCTTTAAATGAATTTATGCATCTTAGACTCATTGAGAATGACATCACTACTTTTGATAATTGAATGTGTTTCAAGATCCCATAAGCAATATCCACATTGACTATCTCGACCATATCCCAGAAAAATGAATTTCTTCAAGTTATAGTCCAACTTATTTCTAAGATTCTTAGGTATATGAACGTACACTTCACAACCAAAATCTTAAGATGATTATAATATGGTGGCTTCCTGTCTATAATTCTTGTGCCACTTTTAGACCTTTAGTAGTTCTAGGTAAAAGATTAATCACACGAATTGAAGTCAACACTGCTTCTTCCTTGTATAGGAGGCAATCCGGACTAATTTCAGTACTCCTACTCAAGGGATTTCTTCCTTAGGGAGATATACCCTGTGACATGAGTGTGTGCAGGAAAAAACTTGACAATGAAGTCACATTAAAGAAAACAATTTCAAGAACATTGATGAGAAAGACACACTTCCTTAAGACTCAGAATGATTATAGCAAGGTAGAATAATGCAAATGAGCATTACAAGCAGGCTAGTAGCCACTCAAGGGACTAGAACTTGACTACTCAAATATCAACAACAAGAAGCTTCTAAAACAACAAAGTAATCTTTGCAAATGAAATGTAACAAACTCAATTGAGATACACTAACCAAGACTAATCCATCACAGTGTCATACCATTTGCCACACAATTGAGAAGACAAGTCTCTGTATAGTTAGCACAAAGTCACCTCGACCACAATGGGTAGAGTCACAATAGTGTACAATGGGAAACCAATAGATCAATTAGGCAAAGAGTACAACTAGCAGAGAAGTAACAACTTGACTAGAATAGGGATGATTCAAAGATTAGAGATGGAAAAAATGAGCACAAATGCTCTTCTCATATAGACTATAGATGCCAAGAGGAGTGACACTAATGATTCCAAGCTTTTACTCTCGCATGCTTCAAATTGTCGAGACTAGTGGCGGATGTGGCTAATTTATGAACTAGTCACCAAACACTTTTAGGTCCTCCAATGAGATTTAGTAACTTCTTCAGTCCTTGCGGTGGCCTTCCCTCGATTTATTTATACTTTTACCAATTATTTACAAGTCTAGTAAGATATACCCCATGCCACATCAAAATGAGTGGTCACACTCTTATCGCCCAATGGTAGTCGTTACAAAAATAGGTAGAGATGTCACCCAATATTGGATGTGCCAAAAGTGGGTGGAGGTGGCACCCTATTTTGGTAGTGCCAAAAAGAGGTGGAGGTGGCACCCTATTTTGGGTGTGCCAAAAAGAAGTGGAGAGGATGCCCTGTTCTAGAAATGTGGCAACTTTTAGGTAGCTCGAAGCCCTTTTTTCTTACGATTATACATCTTCAACTAGCAATTAGTGTAAAACATCTTCCAAAAGAGTAAAGACTTCCATAGCTTGATAATTTCCCTAATTTAGAGCTTTCAAATATAATCATGCCCTTGATAGAAGAAGTTCAATTGTTATCTTAATTGAAGTACATGCCCATGAGAATATGGCCCTTGATGCTTCCAAATCACTTGCCATTATAAGGGGGAGAATGAGATAGCCCCCATCATAAGTGTATAATTTTCATATCACCTTACAAAAAGTAGCCTTAATTTTTCTCTAAGCAAGAGAGAGGGCTAGATGTTACCTTCATTGAGCAGTCAACCTCACATTATATGGAGTTGCCTTGCATGTTGTGAGGAGACCCAGAGTTGCCCCATTCACAGATGTCACCCTACCTATATAGTCTAGAGGCCAGAAGTCCCTCCTAGGGTCCCAAGTTTCCTTGTTGATCACAATTCGCCAATCACTCGCCTTGCTACTCTATTAAATGCCAAGGTGGTAGGGTCACCCCATATTGGGGCCGCCCATCCCACTAAAAGGGGTGCTTATATTATGTGCATTTAGGCTCCATTTCACCTCCTTGAGAAAATCAGCCACTTGAAGGTGTCCAAGTGAAGTCGCCATAGAGAAATTCCTACAAGCAAAAAGTGATCACCCCCATATCTCAAAGCAATAGGGCAAGGCAATGCCATCTCCTCCATGCAACAACTCACCCATGGCATCTATCGCATTAAGTTGCCATGATGAAAGACATAAGGTTGGCTCTAGTGTCCTTTAAGCAATAGAAGGGTGAGTAGGCAGCTACCTGTCTGCCCATATGACCAAGGCAGATAGTTTTCCCTCCTCTCTTTTGGAAAAAAATTCACCCAAGTCCATCCTCTGATTGAGTCACCCCTATGTCACCTCCAATTGTGTCCCATGTGCTTGTTGTACTTCAATGGCTATAATACCTCATACCTTTGATGCATTCCGATTATGTGTTGTCTCTTGATCATAAATAAAGTACTTTGGAGCTCAAATTGAAGTTCCCCATAATTGACACCTTCCCAAATTTCCATGTATCTGAAGGCTCAAGGTCACCCTATGGGTGCCCCCCCCCAAATAACTTAGGGTGAGGGGTCACTCAAGGGTGGCTCCCAAGCCCCCTTAGGGCAAACGGTCTCCCAAGGGTGGCCCTGAAGCCCTTTGAGGTGAGGATTGCCCCAATTGGCCCTTGCAGGGATATTGACCCTTGCCTTTGCTAAGAAATTGACCTTTGTAGAGAATTTGATCCTTGTAGAGATAAATTGATCCTAAGGTGCCCAATGCTTGGGAAGTCACCCCATGTTAGTTCATAGGGGGTGTTCACTTGAGATAGCCCATGACTGGTATGGTGATAGCCTTTGTTAGTGCTACTTAAACTTGTGATTGTATATGCTTTTATCCTTGTGATATGCTATCCATGGATGTGGATCCCTAGGGTGAGGGTGGCCTCCAAGCCCCAAGGGAGAGGGGTCACCCCATGGGTGGCTCCCCCAATCCCCAAGGCAAGGGGTCGCCCCAAGGCAAGGGGTCACCCCAAGGGTGGCCCCCATGCCACAAATGTGAGGGGTCACCCTCCAAGTCACCAAGGAATCACCTGAAATAGTAGTCGCCATTATCAAAACCTTCCAGCTACTCTAAGCCTATTAATTAAATATTTTAGTGATTGATGAACATAAATGACAATGAAAGGTACACCTTGAAGATAGTGCTAAAACCTTTGAAGTGCAAACACAATAGCCAAACCTTCTCTTTCTATAGTACTATAATTTCTATTTACTTTAGTAAGTAATTTGCTTGCATAAGCAATAGCTTGGTCCACATTGTGTTTGAATGGTTGTGCCAAGACTTCTCCTACTACATGAAGACTGGCATCTATATACAAATGGGACCCAAGTGACCAATTAGGAAGAGTTAAGAGTAGTGCAGTACATAACCTTAGTTTTTTCTCACTAATTTCTTTTTTTGCTTCAGATCTCCAAGAAAAAGGATTCTTCTTACTGGTAAGCCTTAACATAGGCTTAACTATTTTTTAGTACATTCTTATAAATCTTCTACGGTACCCTGCATGGCCTAAAAACTTTTCACTTCCTTAGGATTCTATGAAATGAGCATGGAAAGACTGGAAACTATTTTAGCCAGATCTACAGTTATCCCTTTTACCGAAACTATGTGGCCAAGAAGAGTACCTTTGGTGGCCAAAAAACTAACATTCAACAAAGTTCAACTTCAAACATGTCTTGAGACACTGCTCAAAGATTTCCTTTAAATTTTCATAATGCTGATGAAAATCTTGGGCAGCTACTCTTCTATTTGTACCTGAGAATACTGAAAAGTAATCCATGAAAATGCAGACAAATGTGGTTAACCATTTTCCCAATATAAGATACATTGTTCGATTAAATGAAGAAGGTGCAAAATAGGAAAAAAATCCAAGAGAAATTGGAAACCTTGAACTATCATGAGTACCTTTTCAATGATGCCCAAGGGTGTGACTTGATGTTGATATGCTTGTGTCACAGTGAAAGGTGCTTCCTTCATGAGATCCAAATTTATTTTTTTCATGGTAAAATCAGGTGTGAAATCGATACCAAAGCCATATCTACAATGACGCCTGTCAAAAGTTCACTTTTTATGGAAACAAACAATCTTGAACTTTGGTAGCCTACCAGTGGCATAGGGGGAAAATCCACCATGAACCCATCTATACTTGGTGATAGGCTCAAGTACTCAGGCAGACTGTATGACTTTCAGTAAATCATTTCTCACCTTCACATCCATTTTTATGAGTTGGTATAAACTAACCTTTTGATGAATCCCCTTCAAAATTTCTTCAGGGCAAGTTGGATGGTCTTTTAGTGAAGTGCTCACCCTATCATAGGCTTCTTCAATGGCCACCTAGTCCTCCAAATCAGCCTTCTTACCATCTTCTTTTTCCTTGAATCTTTGTTGACCTTCTATATAGGTTGTTCCCACTTTCTTAGCTCTATTCATCATAGGTACTGTAGATGATGCAACAACAAAGCACTATGGAGTCATATCTTCCTCTCTTGGAGAAACCATTGTAATCGGGCAAGATTTCATCTGATTGTATGCCAGCCCCAAAAAAAGAAAAAAAAAAGAAAAAGAAAAAAGAAAAAGTCTTAGCACCCCTTCTTTTCGTCCTTAAGAGCTCACTGCTCCAGTTTTGCCCTCATTTCATCTTTGTCGATCGAAAAAAAAAAAATCATTCTTCAAATTTCAGCCTTCAAAATTCAGCCCTCCAAAACTCAGCCTTCAAATTTCAGGCCTCCAAATTTAGCCTTCAAAATTCGGCCCTCCAAATTTTAGCCTTCAAAATTCAGACCTCCAAAATTCAGCCTTCAAATTTCAGCCATCCAAATTTAGCCTTCAAAATTCAGCCCTCCAATTTTCAGCCTTCAAAATTCAGCCCTCCAAAATTTAGCCTTCAAATTTCAGCTCTCCAAATTTAGCCTTCAAAATTCAGCCCTCCAAATTTCAGCCTTCAAAATTCAGCCCTCCAAATTTCAGCCTTCAAAATTCAACCCTCCAAAATTCAGCCTTCAAATTTCAGCCCTCCAAATTTAGCCTTCAAAATTCAGCCCTCCAAATTTCAGCCTTCAAAATTCAGCCCTCCAAAATTCAGCCTTCAAATTTCAGCCCTCCAAAATTCAGCCTTCGAATTTCAGCCCTCCAAATTTAGCCTTCAAAATTCAGCCCTCCAAAAATTCAGCCTAAAATTTAGCCCTCAAAATTTGGCCTTCAAAATTTGTCCCTCAGTCCTCAAAATTTGTCCTCGGCATCAGAATCAAGTCAGAATCAAGTCGGCTATCAGATTTGTGATGAAGTGTTGATTCATGAAAGAATCTCACATTCAAGGCCATATTCCAAAGTTTTTAGGCGCTTTTGAGTCAGTTGGCTGTCAATACCAGAATTAGACCACCTACCCAAAATTAGCCAGCTCTCCCTCCACTTTTGTCAAATCGGCACAAACGAAGATGGTGCAGTAAATGATGGGATTCGGTGGAAGCCACTTTCTTGGCCGCGCGTGTGCAGTGAACAGTGATGGTGCCTTAAATGATGGAATCCGGCGGAAGTCTCTCTCTTGGCTCGAAGATCTATATAAGAAGCAGTTCGCACTCGTTTGAAAAAACACACGGACACAGTACGTACGTTCAGATGGTCAGAGATATATGTTAGTGAAGGATCCATTCGGAAGGATATACAGAGATTTAGAAAGCTGAGAGATACACTCACTATCGTCTCTCTGTGATTCTAGCTTTTGTCAAGTTGGATCTACTTGTGTTACTGTGGTATTTTGAGAGTGTTCTAATCAGGCTTCTCCTTGATTATTTTCTGCTCACTGATGTGATTTTGCCCACTATAGAAGAGGCTTCTCTGTTAGAGAATATACAGAGTGAGAGCTTCAGTGTTGGGGGCAGTCGGCATGACAGTGAGATTGGATATACTAGGATAGTCACTTGTAAGCTGGATTTCTTAGCATTGCATACCCAACCTTCAAAGGAGCTTCTCATGAGGACCCAGATGACCATGTGCGAAGGTTTTTATCCTTGTGCAAGAGCAGGGGCCTACAGAACCGACATGATGCTTTTCTAGCCCTCTTTCTAGCTACCTTGGAGAGCGTTGCTGATAGATGGTTTAGCCAATATGCTGAAGGACACTTTGCAACATGGGAGGCCTTAAGGGCAGCCTTCAACAACACCTTCAGACCAAGTAACTCCACTGAACGGACCCTTGATAATTTAGAAAATCTTAAGCTTCAGCCCGGGGAATCGTTCCCTGAGCTAATGACTAGAGTAAAATCTCTAGTAGCCAAACTCCCTGCCCAACCTGGAGACTTCTTGGTTAAGAAGTGGGTGGAAAAATCCGTCCCAAAATCCTCTCAGCAGAAATTGAAAGAACTATTACGACCAGATGCAACACTAGATGATTTTGTTGCAGATGCATCACGCATTGAGGAAGCTAGGCTACATTTCGAAAGAGATACTCAACCAAATTATGCATCACACTTAGATCCTATTGAGAAACTTAGGAAGGAGTTGGAAGCCTTAAGAATGCAGTAGAGTCAACAAGAAGAGAAGGTCATACCACCACCATCGCGCCACAATGTTGATGAAGTAGCTCAACTTCGTCGTGAGTTAGAAGATTTGCGCACTACACAGGACATACGAAGGCACGTTTGGTGTACAATATGTAGCAAAAATGGACATTCAAATGTTAGTTGTCCCAACAAGGTGAGCTGTCAATTCTGTGGCAAGAATGTTCATGAAGCAAGAGACTGCTACTACCTCAAGGGAGTACAACAGCATGGTAACCCCCTTGTTCTTGATTCGTATTATGCTAGTACTTCAAATGCACCTAATAGAGAAGAGACCCATCTAACTCGGCCTAGATATAATAGGCCACTGATGTGTTATCGCTGTGGTGAGTATGGCCATATGCAGAACAGGTGTTCTCTACCAGAAGGTGCACCTCCCTGTCAGCATTGTCCAGATGGCAAGGATCACTATACCAGAGATTGCCCAAGAAGCCACCCTGCTCCAATTCACATGATTGCAGTCTCCCCACAAGTAGAAGGTATGACCACTCAGTCTTATGCTGTTTTATCTTCTTCAGTGCCCATGATGACTAGAGCCAGGCAAGCGGCAACCTGTAGAGAGGAACAAGAGGGAATCAAACATAGAGATGAGGAAAAGAAGGCTCGTTGGAAGGGCCAAGCAGACATTGAAGGAGCTTATGATATGGTGACTACTTCCCTTAAGGACCAACCTGCAAGCTCTCAGGAAGACACACAAGAGGTCAAGATTGAGGAAATTTTGAAAGGTATTCATCACAAAGTTAGTTTGTACCAACTCATAAAAATGGATTCGAAAGTAAGAAGTGATTTATTGAAAGTTATACACTCGGCCTACTTAAGCCCACCACCAAGTGTAGATGGTTTCATGGTTGACTTTCAGCCCGCACCCTTGGTAGACTATCAAAGCTCAAGGCTATCTGTGTTCATAAATGATGAAGGTCTGACTGGCGTCATTATAGATGGAGGCTCTAGCATCAATCTGATGCCTGATTTCACAATGAAGAAACTCAAACTGAACCAAACCAAGGCGGCACCCTTCACTGTCACATTAGTAGATCAGCATCGTGTTATGCCCCTCGACATCATTGAGAAGGTACACATGTCTGTACAAGGTTGTCAATTCCTCCTGGATTTTGTTGTGATTACTCGGCCACCAGGAAAGCTCTTATCCTCTGCTTTTGGGAAGGCCTTGGTTAAGGCAAGCAAAAGCACTACAAGATTGGGGAAGAAACCAGATGTGGATCTCCTCGAAGACTAATAAACACTTACAGGTACACTTAGAAGAAGGATGTGACTCCAACAAGACAACTGGATATGTAGATACTCAGGTAATGCCTTCTGTACCCAAAGAAGAAGAAAATTTGTTAAATTGGATGATGGGTGATGCAGAGTGTTGCACTGTTGAGATTACTGAAATAAATGAAGAACTTGCAAAAGAAGCCCAGGGAAACTGAAATCCATCCATTCAAGAAAGCATTCTTGACATCCAATTGGTACATGTTCCAATTCTTTGATGCAGCCACACTTACCAACACTCTGATTGTTGGCATCTTGGCCACAGAAGAAAATGTCTCTTCATAGTCGATGCCTTGGGTTTGTGCAAAACCCTTGGCTACCAATCTGGCTTTGTACATATTAATTGTTCCATCAGAATTTCTTTTCAACTTATAGATCCATCTGGATCCTATTACCTTCATATAATCCTTCTTGAGTACTAACTCCCATGTGTCACTCTCCTTGAGTGCTTCAATCTCCTCATCCATAGCTTCTTTCCATTCTGATTTGGTTATTGCTTCTTCATATGAACCTGGTTCTTCATTTGACAAATCTTTGGCAAGATAAACTGAATGTTTAGTAGCAAGAGATGTATCATACCCATATCTGATAGCTTTCTTGCTTTCTCTTTGAGATCTTCTGATTGATTAAGTTGATGATTCTAGTATGTTTTCAAGCTTCTTCATCTTCGTTTTGCCCTTGGACTTCCATGCTTTGAATTCTTCAAGGTTGATAGTGTCTTCATCATCTGAACTTGAGTCTTCATTCTGAGTAGGTTCCTCCTTTGTAAGTTTTGGAAATTCCTCTTCCAAATCATAGGGTAGTTTGACCTTCCTGCATTCATTCTCATACCAAGAATCATTTTCATCAAAGATCACATCTCTGCTTACTATAAATCCCTTGTTGGTAGGATTATAAAACCTGTAACCTTTTTTATTTAAACCATACCCAATGAAAATGCATTTTTCAGCCTTTGGGTCTAGCTTACCTCTTATCTGAGAAGGAATGTGCACATATGCTACACATCCAAATATTTTGCAGTGATCCAATGATGGTCTCTTACCATGGCATGCTTCATAGGGTGTCATACCATCAAGTGACTTAGATGGTAACCTGTTTATGAGGTAAGTGGCAGTAGAAACACTCTCTGCCCATAGATAGTTAGTTAATTTCTTCTCATTAAGCATAGATCTAGCTGTCTCAACAATTAACCTATTTCTTCTCTCAGCTACCCCATTATGTTTAGGAGAATACCTTGTGGTTATCTCTCTTTTGATGCCTCTGTCCTGCAAGAAGTCTTCAAATTCATTGGAGAAGTACTCACCTCCTCCATCTGACCTTAGCTTCTTCAAATTCCTTCCTGTCTGGTTTTCAACTAATGCAAGATATTTCTTAAAACAATTAAATACCTCATCCTTGTGCTTCATGAAGTATAATACAGTCCATCTGCTATAATCATCAATGAAAGACACATAGTACCTTGAACCTGAGACTGAGGGGTCTTTGCTAGGTCTGCATACATCTGTGTGTACCAGCTCTAGGTAGTCTTCATGTATATATCCTTTCCTTGAGAAGGGTAACCTGTGAGACTTACCAAATTGACAAGCACCACACTTGTAAATCATATGTTGCTTGGATACATTAGGTATCCGAAGCACACATTGGTCCCTGCACATTTGTTTCAAGGTTCTTTCTCCTATGTGCCCTAACCTTTTGTGCAAAATCTCAAGCTCTGAAAGTGTTTGATCTTTATAACTGTATAGTGCAATATTCTTTGTGTCTTCTAGCTCAAAAGTGAAAAGTCTACCTGATTTTTCTCCTTTAGCTATCCTTTTGAATCCATGTCTTGGATCCTCCACAAATGCTCCATATTGATTGAATTTGACCTGCAAACCTTTCTCTACAATCTGACTAACACTCATTAAGTTCTTTGTAATTGTTGGTACATAAAGTACCCTGCTCAACAAATTTTGATTACCATCACAAGTCTTCACATTTCCAACTTTAACCACATAATGCTTTGTATCATCACCTATTTGGACTTGGTGTTTACCGTTTGGTTCCTCAAGATCAGAGAGTAGTGCCACATTACCAGCCACATGATTTGAACACCCTGAATCAATGTAAAATAAGTGATCATCCTCTGTACCTATCTTTGAAGTCATGTTCATGATCAGAAGAGAGTCATTCTGCTCTTCTGTGTAGTTGTTGTAGTCCCTTCTAGTTTTGAATCCTCCTTGGTAGTTGCCATTGTAATTGTTGTTGTAGTTGTTGTTGTAATTGTTGTTGTGGCCTTGGTGATTGTTGAACCTTCCTCTTGACTATGAGTATCCACCTCTTTGGTAGCCTCTTCCTCTCTGATTTTTAGAATTCCTGAAACACTCATCTGTGGTATGATTTGATAAACCACAAATGTTACATGGTGATGAATTATAGGGTCTCCCCCTACCTTGCTTACCTCCTCTGCCCCTTCCTCTTGAAGATCTACCTCTCCCTGCATAGTTGGCTTGGGAGGTAGAGCCTTCATCTTCCACCTTCTTACTCTTGCCTTTATCCTTAGATTTCTTATCAGTGTATAGGGCAGAAGAGTTGTTACCTTTGGATGTATCTCCACTCTTGGTGAGCTTTGCTTCATGTGTAAATAGTTGACCCATGAGAGTTGTAAGATCTGGAGTGTGCATGTCCATGTAGAGATCCATTGCAGTGGTGAAGCTTTCCCACTTGTCATCAGCCTTGATTCCATTGATTACCTGCCTCACAATTTGTTCTTCTTCAATCTCTTCTCCTATGCTTGCTAACTGATCTGCAACATCTTTGATTTTGATCACAAATTCTAAAAAAGCTTGCTTATGTTGCTTCCTTAGTGTTGTGAATTCAATCCACAACTGATTTTTCCTAGCTCTTGTATTGGAGGAAAAATATGATGACAGAGTTTCCCAAGTCTCTTGGGAAGTCTTGCAATTTCTGATATGTGGCAAAAGAAAATCAGATATAGAGTTGAGTAAATAAGACCTTGCCAATGCATCCTTTGTACACCATGTGTTGAGCTTTTCTTGTTCTTGGCAATCCTCTTGCTTTGAATGAGGGCAATTCCTCATCTCCTGAGATGTATCCATAGAGACTCCTTCCTTGTAGGTAGGTCTTAATTCTTAGAGACCAAGCTTGATAGTTGTTCCTATCCAATTTATCAATAAATGAAGGAAAACCATCTCCCATTTTACCTTATTTGCTCTGATACCACTGTTGGGAAAGATGGATGGATGATCCAAGAGACTGAGTAGATACTGCTAAACTTGCTTTGTACCAACCCTCTTTGGCTTCAGACTTGATTAGTAGACTTCCATAGCATTGCAATGACACCAAGAAATGGCCTATGTCCTTTGGAAATGATATGTGCAATGATTGAATCAAAATAGATAACTTTGGAAATCACAAACTCAAGAAAACCTTTTATTTATGTCTTGACATCTGCTGAATGTTTTGCTCAGTGTGACCAGCACAATAGCAATTGATAAAATTCCTTCTAGGGGTATTTAATTAGCTTAGTAAGCTACCATTTGCAAGTGGAATGATGTAAAAAGATAAACTATGCTAAGAGAAATCAATTTAGCAAGATTAGCTATACCCCCGACTTTTTAGGACTGTAGGAGAAATAGACTAGTGAGCACCTCGAGGCATATTTCTATGAATTTTCTGAATAGAATGTCTTCAAATTTTGACAGCATGTAGTAGGCTTCAAGCTGAATCCAACAAGCTTTGAATCACTGAATTTTGTGGAGTATTGACCGAGATATGCCCTTGACAAGTTGACAGACTTTTGAGTAGACTAGCAGAGAACACAGAGATGAATGATGTAAATGTATCTATAAATTAACACTTGTGTACAATCCCATTGGCATGAATAACATTGCCTAATGGTGCAGAGAGGTGTAGGCTATGGTATAGTCCTCACACACACACTCAATTACAGTAGAATGAAGCTCGGAAGTGAAGTGATCTACCCGCGACTTTTTCATATCCATTTTTATAGAAAATGACTAAAAATTTGAATTCAAATTCAAACTTTTGGATCCCTATGATCAAGCTCCTAAATGCTTGGAGATATTCTCTCAATCAAGTGAGTTAATTTTTCCACGAATCACTTAGGTAGGTGATTACAAAAGATTCTAAGTCAATGTGACTTTTACAATGAGATAAAGTGGTAATTAACCACTAGCATATGTTCCTATGATTCTTCATGTATGTAGAGTCTTCATGATATCTTCCAAGCCAAATGTGTAGGCTTGTGATTTACACCAACAACCCACTCATATAGTTTGGTAGAACATGTCCATCTAGGATCAAAAGTTTTATGGAACAACTCATGAATATTTGAAAACATTTACATTTAGAATCACAAGTTGTATGACACCATTCATGGATATTTGATTGATGAACAAGGGGCCAAAAACTCATTTTCGGGGTTTCTCGACATGTTGTCTGAATGTGTATATTAACCTAGAATCATCTTCTTGAAGTTGTTTGTTGTTAGTGTGTTCAACATATAAGATTTTTGGTATATCTTTACATCATATATTCCTTCGACTAATATAAGCCTTGTTTTCTTTTAACTTCTCTAAGTGCTACACTTGTCTGGATAATTTGTTACCTATTAATTTAGAACTTTTTTGCACTTTTACATTGAAAACTAAGAAGCCAATAGGCAAAACAATCTTTTGAACATAGACAAAGATGAACGAGCTTACTCCTAAAGATTTCTTATATGTGGCTCTCTATTTCGAAATTGTATGATGCAATCTTTTATCCTAATTAAATCTATTATATGTGCACACTATCAGCACATTAACTAGCACTTTGTTGGGACTCATGGCTTGAACACTAGCTTGAGAATGATAAGGTGGAGACTTCTTTCACATGATCAAAACGTTATTGAGTAAAGGTTCTATCAAGTGATTTCCTCTATCATTCACTATTTTTATAGGTACACCAAATCTTTTAAAATGTTTTTTGAAGGGGATTTTGTAGTAGTTCGAGTATCATTTTTCCTTGTGGATCGATCTTCTATATGTGCTATTAAATAATGTTTCTCGATTATGGTGTACTATTTATGCATGCCTCATGTAGGGAATTCTATACCACACTTAGAAAAACTCTATCTCCCATCATGGGCCTTAATGACATTTTGTCTCTTCAACATCCATGTGGAATGTAGGCTACCATAGGCTTGCACATAATATCATTTTTTACTCTATGATGAAGGACAACATGTTCTCTTGGCATGCATGCATGCTTGTTAGGGATCAAGGCCAAGATGGAAGAGTGATAAGTGGAGCCAAGAGATATCACAAAAGAAGACAAAGCAAGTGCAAGCATTTCAAGATAACATAATTTAATTTTGATATAAACATATAACTTTCTATAAAACAATGATTTTTATCACTAATCCATTGTATAAGAATCCCACATTTGTAAATAGATGCTCCATTTTGTAAAAATCACTAATCCATTGTATAAGAATCCCACATTTGTAAATAGATGCTCCATTTTGTGCAAAATAAGGAGTCCTCAAGCTTGAGGAGCTTAAGTAGAAGCTACATTTTTTATTTCTTGGAGCTTGTTTGAGCCTTCAAATTAGCATTAGGAACTAATTTGTAACTATGCCAAACACTAGGTTTGAAACTGCCCAAAACTCACCTAACAATTACAAAAGGAGGTAGAGATCTCATTTTTGAGGTTCATTTAGTTTACACTTAGTAGGTTCTTGACTTCAAGAGAGCTTGTATGAGATATTAAGAGAATTGGAATCTTGTTGATGAAGAGATCCTCCATTATTCCTCTCTATTGCCACTACCTTCTGTGTGTGTGTGCATTTTCTGTGCTTCTCACAATCACATTTATGCACATCACTCACTCATGATGTTCATATCACCTCATGTCTCCACATATTAACAATTATGAGATGGATCTACATCAATGTTCATAGTCATCACTATTCTATGGTTGACACCAAATTTTGGTACCATTGTCAAAAAGCACTACTCGAGGGAAAGTGTGTGATGGTAAGAGAGTCGATTAGAGATGTTGGAACGTAGGTAAGTAGTTCTTGAAAGTTTTTCCCTTTTTTTAATCACTTTAATCTCCATTTTAACTCCTATTTCCTCCATTCATCCCTCCGCATCCCCCTACAACATCTCCATCTTTACTGAATTTTCACTTTCTTGACCATATACTCACCTTCCCATCACTTCCCCTCATTTGCTTGCATGTGAGAGAGAGAGGGATAGAGATAGATAGAGAGAGAGCAAGAGAGAGAGAGAGAAAGTGCATTTTTTTGTTTTTTGTTTTTGTTTTTGTGATATTAGATCCATCATCATCTCTAGTAGGCTGCACAAGTACAACAAACCACTAAACAAGTCCCAAGCTGGCACGCTTTGTATGTTGCAATAGACCAAAAAGTGTGCATTTTTTGGAAAAGCTTCCACACATGAACATAGGGCTCCTCCAAATTGTAATAAAGTAAGTCTATTACCAAAGTATTCGACCAATTTCTCAGATCATAGACTTACTTAATTACAAGAACCATCCTAACGATAGACAAAAATAAAAAACGTAGTGGTTTTGGCCCTATCACAACATACAAAAACCACCACAGTCAAGCTCTATTGTGAAATACCCCTATCTATTGAGACAAAACACTCTATCGTGATAGACCTTTTCTATTGCAACAAACCCCATGTGTCATCATAGAACAATCCCCTGACAAACACTTTCTATCCAACACACCCCTCTATCACAATATATAGGGATATCAAGTAGAGATCATCTATCACAGTAGACCTTGTCTGTCATGACAAAGCCTCTCTATTGCAACAAACTGACCCGATAGAGCACCCATATATCAATACAAATCCACCTCTATTGTGAAAGATCTCCTTATTGTGACAAAGCACCCCCATGATACACATTATCTATCATGATAGAGACCCTCTATCATGATAGACCAAAAACACAGTATACCACTCTATCATGATAGTTCAGCCTCACTATAGGCCCATTCTATCATGATAGACCTGGTCTGTCACAACAAACCAAACTCAATATACCCCCTCTATCACAATAGACCTTATCTATCCTAATGGAGCACTCTATCACAACAAACCCTGCCTCTAGCGACATACCAACCTATCACAACAAATAGACACACACACACACACACACACACACACACACACACACACACACACACACATATATATATATATATATATATATATATATATATATATATATATATATATATATATATATATATATATATATATATATATATATATATATATATATATATATATGTATATATTTGGAAAAAGAAAGTTGATTTTTGGGTAAACAATTAATGCTTTGGTGGTTTTTCAGGGTCTAACTTACATTTAAGGCCTTAAGGTGTTTGTAGGGCCTTATTTTGCAATGTTTGAGTGTTGAAGCAAGTTTCAAATGCCATCTTGTGCATGCGAGCAATTAGTAGAGCACATGAATTAAGATTGAAAAATACTAAACCCTCTTGGTCAATGTTAACCTAGGCTAAGCACGTAACCTTAGGGTTAGAATTTTAAGGTTATGCTATGAACTTCAAGTTTTAAGATATAATAAAGGGACAAAAAGCTCAAGATTGATAATATAATTGTGATAATTAAAAATCTAAAGGAAAGAATGTGACAAACAAACAAATTAAAATTTCAAGACACAAAAGTTATTCCTCACGATGCTACATAAAAACAAGAACCAAAAAAATATCAGTTAAAAAAAAAGAAAAAGTAATTGAGAATCAAAGAACCACTCAAGAGGAAGAATCATTATATGTGACAGGGGTAAAAAAATTATTGAACTTGAGATCAAGTAAGTATCTCAACAAAGTGGAAGGAAAACGCTTAAGGTCTTTGAAACCTAGTTTCAAAATGTCGATCGCATTTTGCAAGTCTTGGTCAACACAATTAGGTAGCCATCACTTGAAAATGAGTCAAAAAACTAGCGATTCAGATAGCTCCTATATTATGGATAGATCCACAACTAGTACGAGGGTAGCCTACTTAGAAGTTCTAGAAGGACCATATAAGATTCAATTGGAATATATTCATACCAACCATTTAGGTGCTCGCATCTATGATGATGGATTGAGGAGATTGATGGTCTAATTGAGAAACCCTAGCACCCTTATGGAATAGATCACCCAGTGGTCAAGTTTGAGAAAGAATCACACAAAGATAAACAAAGAACTATGTATGTAGTTACTAGTTTCCTTGACACGATTGATGACTTTGGGATAATTCTTCCTAAGTCAGAAGTGTGGTAGCATGAGTAATATGATCTAGAATGTTGGTGTAAATCACAAGCCTACACATTTGGCTTGAAAGATATCTTGAAGATCCTACATATGTGAAGAAGCATAGGAACCATTGCTAGTGGTTAATTACCACTTTATCTCTTTGTAAAAGTCAAATTGACTTGGAATCTTTTGTAATCACCTACCAAAATGATTTGTGGAAAAGGTAGCTCTTTGATTGAAGGAATATCTCCTAGGATATAGGGGCTTGATCGTAGGGAGCCAAAAGTTTGAATTTGAATTCAAATTTTTACTCATTCCTTATAAAAATGGACATGGAAAAGTTGCGGGTAGAAATCATCACTCCCAAGCTTCTCATCAGTGATTCTGAGTGTGCGTGAGGCCTACAATCTAGCCCACAACTATCTATACCATTAGGCAATGATTTTCATGCCAATGGATTTGTATACAAGTGTTCATTAATACATACATTCACATTGTTCATTTCTGAGTTCTCTGTCATACTACTCAAAAGTCTGTCAACTTGTGAAGTGCATATCTCAGTCATTTCTCCATCAAATTCAGTGATTCAAAGCTTGTTGGATTCAGCTCAAAGTTGTCTACATAATCTCAAAGTTTGAAGAGATTGTATTCAGCCATTTCAGAGAAATACGCGTCGAGGTGATCACTGGTCAATATCTGCTACAATCCTAAAAAATCGGGGGTATAGCTTAACTTGCTAAATTGATTTCTCTTAGCATAGTTTATCTTTTTACATCATTCTACTTGGAATAGTTATCTTACTACTTAGATACCCCTAAAAGGAATTTTTCCAACTCCTACTGTGCTAGTCATACTGAGCAAAATACCCAGCAGGTGTCAAGACATAAATAGAAGGTTTTCTTGAGTTTGTGAGGTTCAAAGTTATCTGTTTTGGGTCAATAATTGCACACATCATTTCCAAAGTACATAGGGCATTTTATGAAGTCATTGGAAAGCTAAAGAGGTCTACTTGTCAAGTCTGAAGCAAAAGAGGGCTGGTACAAAGCAGGTTTTAGCAGTACCTACTCAGTCTCTTGGAGCATCCATCCATCTTTCCAACAGTGGTATCAGAGCAAACTAAGGTAAAAATGGGAGATGGTTTTCCTTCATTTATTGATAAATTGGACAGGAAAAACTATCAAGCATGGTCTCTAAGGATGAAGACCTACTTACAAGGAAGGAGTCTCTATGGATACATCTCAAGAGATGAGGAATTGCCCTCATTCAAAACAAGAGGATTACCAACCAAGGAAGAACATGAAAAGCTCAACACATAGTGTGATAAGGATGCATTGGAAAGGTCTTATTTACTCAACTCCATCTCTGATTTTATTTTGCCACATATTAGAAATTATAAGACATCCCAAGAGACTTGGGAAACCTTGTCATCATATTTTTCCTCAAATACAAGGGCTAGGAAAAATCAGTTGTGGATTGAATTCACAACATTAAGGAAGCAACCTAAGCAAGTTGTTTCAGAATTTGTAACCAAGATTAAAGATGTAGCAAATCAGTTAGCAAGCATAGGAGAAGAGATTGAAGAAGAGAAAATTGTAAGGCAAGTGATCAATGGGATCAAGGCTGATGACAAATGGGAAAGCTTCACCACTGCCATGGACCTTTACATGGACATGCAAATACCAGATCTCACAACTCTCATGGGACAATTGTTTACTCGTGAAGCAAAGCTCAACAAGAATGGAGATACATCCAAAGGTAATAACTCTTCTGCCCTATACACTGATAAGAAGTCTAAAGATAAAGGCAAGAGCAAGAAGGTGGAAGATGAAGGCTCTACCTCCCAAGTCAACTATGTAGGAAGAGGAAGATCATCAAGAGGAACGGGCAGAGGAGGTAAGCAAGGTAGGGGGAGATCCTATAACTCCTCACCATGCAACATTTGTGGTTTATCAAATCATACTACAGATGAGTGTTTCAGGAATTACAAAAATCAGAGAGGAAGAGGATACCAAAGAGGTGGATACTCACAGTCAAGAGGTAGATTCAACCATCACCAAGGCTACAACAACAACTACAACAACAATTACAACAATAATTACAATGGCAACTACCAAGGAGGATTCAAATCCAAAAAGGACTACAACAACTATACAGAAGAGCACAATGATTCTCTCTTGATCATGAACATGACTTCAAAATCAGGTACAAATGATGATCACCTATTCTACATTGACTCAGGGTGCTCAAATCATGTGGCTGGCAATGTACCACTACTCTCTGATCTTGAGGAACCAAAAGGTAAGCATCAAGTCCAAACAGGTGATGACACCAAGCATTCAGCAGTTAAAGTTGGAAATGTTAAGACTTGTGATGGAAATCAAAATTTGTTGAGCAGGGGACTCTATGTACCAACCATTACCAAACATTTGATGAGTGTTGGACAGATTGTGGAGAAAGTTTTGCAGGTTAGATTCAACCAATATGGAGCATTTGTGGAGGATCCAAAACATGGGTTCAAGAGGATTGCTAAAGGAGAAAAATCAGGTAGACTTTTCACTTTTGAGTTAGAAGACACAAAGAATATTGCACTATACAGTTATAAAGATCAAACACTTTCAGAGCTTGATATTTGGCACAAAAGATTAGGACATATAGGAGAAAGAACTTTGAAGAAAATATGCAGGGACCAATGCGTGCTTGGAATACCTAATGTATCCAAGCAACATATGATTTATAAGTGTGGTGCTTGTCAATTTGGGAAGTCTCACAGGTTACCCTTCTCAAGGAAAGGCTACATGCATGAAGACTACCTAGAGCTTGTCCATACAGATGTATGGGGACCAAGCAAGGACCCCTCAGTCTCAGGTTCAAGGTACTATGTATCTTTTATAGATGATTATAGCAGATGGACTGTATTGTACTTCATGAAGCACAAGGATGAGGTGTTTAATTGCTTTAAAAAATATCTTGCACTAGTTGAAAATCAAACAAGAAGGAATTTGAAGAGGCTAAGGTCAGATGGAGGAGGTGAGTACTTCTCAAATGAGTTTGAAAACTTCTTGTAGGACAGAGGCATCAAAAGAGAAATAACCACAAGGTATTCTCCTGAACAAAATGGGGTAGCTGAGAGAAGAAATAGGTTAATTGTTGAGACAACTAGATCTATGTTGAATGAGAAAAAGTTACCTAACTATCTATGGGTAGAGAGTGTTTCTACTGCCACTTACCTCATAAACAGGTTACCATCTAAGTCTCTTGATGGCATGACACCCTATGAAGCATGGCATGGTAAGAGACCCTCACTTGACCATTGCAGGATATTTGGATGTGTAGCATATGTACACATTCCTTCTCAGATAAGAGGTAAACTAGATCCAAAGGCTGAAAAGTGCATCTTTATTGGGTATGATCTAAATCAAAAAGGTTACAGGTTTTATAACCCTACAAATAAGGGATTCATGGTAAGCAGAGATGTTGTCTTTGATGAAAATGATTCTTGGTATGAGAATGAATGCAGGAAGGTTAAATTACCCTATGATTTGGAAGAGGGGTTTCCAAGTCTTGCAAAGGAAGAACCTACTCAGAATGAAGATTCAATCTCAGATGATGAAGATACTGTCAACCTTGAAGAGTTCAAGGCATGGAAGTCCAAGGGCAAAATGAAGATGAAGAAGCTTGAAGACATACCTGAATCTTCAACTCAATCAATCAGAAGATCACAAAGAGAAAGCAAAAAACCTATCAGATATGGGTATGATACATCTCTTGTTACTAAACATTCAGTTTATCTTGCCAAAGATTTGTCAAATGAGGAACTAGGATCATATGAAGAAGCCATAACCAAATTAGAATGGAAAGAAGCAATGGATGAGGAGATTGAAGCACTTAAGGAGAGTGACACATGGGAGTTAGTACCCAAGAAGGACTCCATGAAGGTAATAGGATCCAGATGGATCTACAAACTTAAAAGAAATTCTGATGGAACAATTCATAGGTACAAAGCCAGATTGGTAGCCAAGGGTTTTGCACAAACCCAAGGCATTGACTATGAAGAGACATTTTCTCCTGTGGCCAAGATGCCAACAATCAGAGTGTTGGTAAGTGTGGCTGCATCAAAAAATTGGAATATGTACCAATTGGATGTCAAGAATGCTTTCTTGAATGGATGGATCTCAGAGGAGGTATATATGTCACAACCTCCTGGCTATGAGGACCCTAAGAAGGTAACATATGTTTGAAAATTAAAAAAGGCTTTATATGGATTGAAGCAGGCACCTAGGGCATGTAATTACAGGTTAACTAGATACCTCCAAGACCAAGGATTTGTTATGAGCAAGGCAGATACTTCTCTATTCATCAAGAGAAGTAATTCAGAGGTAATATACCTTTGTGTTTATGTTGATGACATCATAATTATAGGTAATGATGTAAATGGAATCAAACAAATTAAGAGCCAGATGATGAAGGAGTTCAAGATCAATGATCTTGGTCTATTGAAGTATTTTCTTGGGCTTGAATTAGTCTACACTAATTCAGGGATATACATTACTCAAAAAAAAAACATCCAGGTTATGTTGAAAAAATTTCACTTGCAGGATGCCAAAGTAGCAAGTACTCCAATGGAGGTAAACCTAAAACTAAGTGCCCATGAAGGTGATGAAGTCAATGACATTATAGGTTATCAAAGTATGGTGCGTAGCCTAAACTATGCTACCTTAACAAGGATAGATATTGCATATGGAGTTAGTGTGCTAAGTCAGTTTATGCACAAGCCAAGGATACCTCACTTAGAGGTTGCCAAAAGAATCTTGAAGTATCTCAAGGGTACACAGAACCATGGTTTGTATTTCCCTTACACTTGAGATATTGATATCAAAATTTATTCAGATGCAGATTGGGCAGGATGCAAGGATGATAGGAGAAGCACCTCTGGATACATTTCTTTTGCAGGTGACAAACCAATTTCATGGTCTTCAAAGAAGCAACCTACCGTTGCTTTGTCTTCTATAGAGGCAGAATATAGAGGACTAGCTAATGCCACACAAGAAGCAATTTGGATTAAGCTTTTGTATATAGAATTGGGATTATATACTAGGTCACCAATTATCTTTGCAGATAATACAAGTTCACTTCACCTTGCAGCTAATCCTATCTATCATGCTAGGACCGAACATATAGAGGTCCATTATCATTATGTGAGAGAGAAGTTGATAAGCAAAGACATTCAACTAACCTATGTATCAACCAACATGCAGTGTGCAGATTTGTTGACTAAAGCTTTGGGTGGAACCAAACTTTGCAGGTTCAAAGCAATGATTGGATTGCAGGATATACATGAAGACTGAAGAAGAAGACCAAGCCAAAATGTTTGGCTTGATGGGGAGCTGTTGGTGTAAATCACAAGTGTTGGAAGCAGTCAGAGGCACAGACGACGTGGAAGCATGTAAAGACGGAGCAGGGAGCCAGTCGGATTATTTTTTAAACAATTATGTTTTTATTACCTCTTCAAACATCCAACAGTGATCTTCATCACTCTTGTAACATATGTAATATAGACAAAACCTCATTTTGTAATTCATAGCTCCATTTTGTGCAAGCCGAGGAGTCCTCGAGCTTGAGGAGCTTAGGTAGAATGCGCATACCAATTTTCGTTATTTTTAGACATCGTTTACCCTTCCAAATAGCCTCTAGGACCTATTTTTTAACTATGCCGGTCACTAGATGTGAAACCGGTCAAAACTAGTCTAGAAACTATAAAAAGAGCTAGAGAGCTCATTTTTGAGGTTGGTTCATGTTGGCTAGTGTGAGCTTAGAGTTAGTTTGAGCTTGTAATAGTGTTCTTGGGTAATAGAGCTAATTTCCCACCTTCCATTGTGTCTTGCTTGTCTCTTCGTTGTGTGTGTGTATGTGTGTGTGCATTTCTATGCTTCTCACCTTCACTCTCACTTCATCTCACATTCACGATCTTCATATCACTCCTATCTCTTCCGCAGATTGACATTAAGGAGGTGGAGCTTCTTAACGTGGTTCTCACCATTGTGCTAGAGCAACACCAAATTTGGCGCCGTTGCCGGGGATCGAGTCTAGGACGAATGTGTGATGGTAAGAGTATAGCAAGAAGTGGCGTTGGAAGGTAAAAATTTCAGTTTTTGTTGTTGTTTTTACTTAGTTTTTAGTGTTTTTCACCTCCCCCACACTCCATCTTCATCATCGCATCATCATCTTCATCTCCAAAAAAAATCAGAAAATTCACCATATCCACCCATTCACCTCATTTCCCCTCATTTGTGCATGCGAGAGAGCGAGAGAGAACTTTTGTGCTTGTTTGTGCTTGTGTTTTCTTGAGTTTTCTTGCAGGTACAGAGCTCCAGTGCATCAGGAAAGCTTGGAAAAGGTAAAATTTTACTCTCTGTCAAAGATCTGCCGAGTGTGGCGGACCATCGCGATGGTCTGCAACTTTCGGAATTTGAGGTAGGCGACCACACCACGAGGTAGGCGACCCTTGCGCATCTACGAATCCACAGGCGCATCTCAAAAATCATCAGTTTGGTGGACCATCGCGATTGGCTCAAACCATCGCGATTGTGTCGCACCATCGCGATAGGCTCACGCCATCGCGACGGCTCGGCCGGACCATCGCGACGGTTCATTTTTCGGACCATCGCGACGGTTCACTTGAGCCATCGCGACGGTCCACTTGGACCATCACGATTGTTCAGCTGACCCCACGCCATCGCGATTGGCCCATGCCATCGCCACGACGGTGCCACGTGTCAAGTTAGACCATCGCGACGGTTCGTTTTTCGGACCATCGCGACAGCCCAAAGTCGGACCATCGCGATTGGCTCACGCCATCGCACTTGTGACCATCGCGACAGGTCACCCCGGACCATCGCGATTGCCCACCTTTGACCGTTGACCGCGCCATCGCGACGGTTCATTTTTTCGGACCATCGCGACGGTTCATTTTTCGCGCCATCGCGATTGACCACCTTTGACCGTTGACCGCGCCATCGCGATTGTCCACCTGATCACGCCATCGCGACGGTTCGACCTCATGCCATCGCGATCGTTCACTTCGGGCCATCGCGACGGTTCACCTTTTCCCGCCATCGCGATTGTCCACCGGATCACGCCATCGCGACGGTTCGACCTCACGCCATCGCGATCGTTCACTTCGGGCCATCGCGACGGTTCATTTTTCGCGCCATCGCGATTGTCCAAATTCCACGCCATCGCGACGGTTCGCTCGGACCATCGCGACGGTCCCAGACCATCGCGATTGTGCACCCCCATCGCAATTTTAGGGCTCAAATTTTTGACCAATTTTGGGGGTATTTTAAAAGAATTTTTGGACCATTAGACTCATAAGAGACCCCTTAGCCTATATTTGAAGGAAAATCTGATTGTCAGTTTTTACCCCCCAGGGCCTGAACGCTCATAACTTTTTCATCCGAAGTCTGTTTTTTGAGCTTAATAGCTCTTTAGAAAGCTCTTGACGAGTACTATGTGACCTCAACTGTTTTTTTCTTAAAGGATACGTCTTTTTTTAGATAAACTATTTTGAGGTTCACCTAGTTTGGGACTTGAAAGCCAGGGGGCAAGCATTAAAAATTTGGGCAAAAGGGAAGGGACTTAAAAGGTGTATGTACTTAAATGCTTGATCATCCAACTGTGAATTGGTCTAATCTTGGAATTTTCCAGGTCTAGCAAGGGCAATCAAAGACAACCAAAGCAAGGCAGTGAAGGGCATAAAGCTTGGGAAGCGCGGCTTCTTGGGCAACAGGGCATCAGAGCAACAGAAAAGCCGACTCGAGGTTGGAAGATTACTCAACCCCCTCAGTCAATTCTTAGCTTAGGATAAACGTTAGCATTGTGGATTAAGACGATAGGAATACCTCAAGTTCAAGAGAATTAAGTTTATCAAGTTCAAGACTAAAGTAAAGGTGTGTGTGACACGAAAACCTAAAGGAAAGAACCTAAGTCTGACGAAACGAGAACTCAAAATTATCACGGAAAGTCGAATTCCTGACGCATACATTAAGACAAGAACCTAAAGAAAACTAAAAAGAATCAAGAAAGTAATAACAAAGAATCGGTGACGATCTGAGCGTGTACTGAGTGTGCAAGGAAGAAAATTAATGAACCTTAGATCGGGCAAACATATCGGTAAGTCAGACAGACGAAGCCTTAGATCGTCAGAGGCAAGTATAAGAACTACTGCTCGATCGTGGGCTCAACAATTGAATACTAGTTACCCTTACGAGAGCTCAGACACTAGTGATTCAGAAATGGCATTTAGCACAAAGAGACCAGAAGTAGGGTCAAATGTTGCATACTTAGAAAAACCAGAGGGACCCTATAGGACTCAACTAGAGTTTCTCCGAACCAACCGATTAGGTGCTCGCATCTATGAGGATGGTTTGCGAAGGCAAGTGGTACAACTGCACAACCCTGATCAACCCATTGGATTGGAACGTCCAGTGGTGAAATTCGAGAGAGACGTGTACATAGACAAGGAAGGAACGATGTACATCTTAAGTACGCAGCCAAACAATACCAACGAGTTTGGCGTGATTCAACCAGAGACGGAAGCAAAACCTCAAGGAAAAGAACCATTAGAAGAGCCTAGAACACCTAGAGGGAAATCTGTATTGACACGAGTACTAATCCCGGATTGGATCCCTCAGGACAACAGAAGCATAGAGTTGTTTGTAAATAAAGAAACTGATGAAGCCTTTTGGAGATACAAGACCGAGATAATTAGTGAGGTAGGTATCATCACTATATATGAGTTCAAGGACCCGGATACTCCTGGAAAGGTTGTATACCTAGATGGGACTTCAGAAAGAGTCTTTGTGGTACCCGACCACGCTAAAAACACATACACATGGAGAGGAGAATTGGTATTCCCTCCATCTAGAACGAACAGAAATACAAGTCAACAAGGGGCAGGAACATCCTCGACCCATGGAAATCAAAGAGAGGGAAATAAAGAGAGAGCAGAAGTAAGCTTCACTCATCCCATAGGGAGAGATAGAACAACCACGGACACTAATAGAGTGGATAGACAAAGAGATCATGGAATACCAGGTGGTAGCGATGATTTTCCTCTACCTAGACCACGTGAACACGCAAGAATATTGAGACCCACACAATTAGTGAAATCCATGAAAAATTATTTTGATGGGACAGGAGATCCCTACGACCACGTCGCAGAATTCAAGCAGGTACTAAGAGCAGAACAAGTCGAAGACATGTTCACGCAATACAACGCATTCGGACTAACGTTAAAGAATACAGCTTTAACTTGGTTCCAACCACTGCAACAAAGGCAATTTAGGGACATCCATCACTTTTTAGAGTCATTCATCACTGAATTCTCTAAAAGTGGGGTTAGACATGACACGTCTTCGTTGATTCATAGCTTTAAACAGACCCCTCAGGAAACAGTTAGGCTCGCAGGACGTAGGTTTAGACAATATGTTGAACGATGTCCAATGCAAGAGCTACCCTCACAAGCCAAGCAAGTGTCATTGTTCCTAGATGGCTTGTTGAGCTCTAAACTGCGCTCCTACGTGTACCTAAAAGAACCCAGAACGCTAGAGCAATGTGTAAGAATTTGTATAGACATTGAAGACAACTTAGGAGACGAGTTGGAACTTTCAAAGGTCTATAAGGACTCAGACTGTTCATCTCTAGCATCCACAAAATTGTCTAACTCGATAGAGGACCTAGCAGAAAAAGTGGCCCAGAAACTAGGAGTTTCTAGTAAACCTAGGGTGCTAACAAACAAGCGTTGTTACACCTGTGGTGGTGATCATATGGCAAATGTGTGTCCCAATGCACCACAACCACAAGCCAACCCTAGTGGCCAATACTGTACAATTGAGAGAAGATACACGAATCACACGGCTCAGGACTGCCCATACAACAAACAGACCGTGAGACAGAACTATCCGCAAGCATACCAGCAGCCAGGTAGGTATCAAGGCCAATACAATGCTCAGCCTTATTACTATAGGCCTCCTCAGAACTACCCGTACCAGGCTCAACAGAGACCTCAACCTGTCTTAGCTCAGCAGCCACCCCCACCAGCGAATGTCATCTCAGTCAAATACGCTACTGCAGAAGAGAACCTAAGTAGGGCTTTAGTGCCTTCTTCACCTTTGATCACAGAGAGTGACCCACACTCAAACAGTTTTGACTCTACGCATGTCGATAGTCCACCCGCATATTACACAGAGTCACCTGAACACGTGGAGACATATCATTACGATAGTCCACCAGTGGAACCTAGTGGGGAGCCCGACTATGCTAATGTGATGTACACAAACCCAAATCCACGGCCCCAATTAAGACAACAGAGACCACAGGGCCCTAGAGGACCATGCTTTAGGTGCCAAGGAGATCATTTCATAAAGGATTGTCCACACCCCCCGATAGCAGGACAATCACAGTACTATAACATCCAAGGCTTTTGTGCCGATTGTGGCAAAGAGCATATAATCAAAGATTGTCCTAAGAACCCTGTTAATGCTCCGAATGTGACACCGATCAACGTGATAGGTATTGTAAATAACGCAGATGGATCCAACCCTACATACGTGCCTATCCAAGCTATCACAAGAGCCCAGGCGCTCTTACAGAACCAACAGCTTAATCAGGAGAAAGTAGCCGGAACCAGTGATGTTGCAGAATCTAGCAGTAAAAAGACAAAATCTTGGAAAGATTCTAGAGAAAGAATTAAGAGAAAATGGAGTAAAAAGATAACAGAGTTGGAAGGTAGTTTAAAGGAATCTAGAGCCAAAATCCAAGAATTGACTTCACAGGAATTGAATCAAGAGAATCCAGCTCAAAAATCAGGAACAGTTTTAGCGGAACCCATACCAGAGAATCTAGACATGATGTTTCGTGCATATCAGGCTAGATTAAAAGAGGGACCTCAAGTAGCTGAAATGAGTAAGAACTACCCTCGAGCTGATCTAGAAATTGAGAGAACTAAACTTTGCATGAAGATGGTAGAACTAGCACAAGCCTTGTTCGAAGCCTCTAGATATCTTAATTGGAATAACATGGCAAAACCGGAATTACACTTCCAAGGACTAATGGAGAGGCTAGAATATTTGATTGAAAGCAAAGAGAAAAAGGATCAGCATAGGAACCCTATAGTCCCAGAGACACAGGAAAGGAATGCACCATCCCTGTCTCAAGTACCCAATACAGAAATTCAAGACAATTTGTCTTCCATACATAGGTACTCACATGAATTTTTGAGAGAAATACAAGAAGAGAAATGGAGAAAAGAACAAGGAACTCATCCTCCTATTCAAGAAATAGATGACTTGCAGGAACAATTTCCCCAAGACATTCCCTCTATTTACGATGATGTAGAGGAAGAACAACTGAGTGAACACACAAGATTTGAATCTAATTCTTTACAAGAATTACCTCAGTTCACAGGACCTTGGGAAGCAAAGTCTATTAGTATGAGAGCACCCACGATAATAGTGAGGAATGAAGAATCAGTAATCCCTAGAAACACGGAAGTGATCAAGAACACTAAGGTACAATGTAACCTCACTCTAGAGGAGTTATTAAAGGTAAAACCCGAATTGTGGAAGCATGTAGCAAATCAATTCCCCGAGCTTGCTACTACTCCCTCACAAATAGGATCACATAATAAGGTACCAGAGATACCAGTGGAGAAGATCGGAGACGTGAACGAAGGAGAGGAAGGTAACACTTATCTTCCAATAACCCATCAGGGCTACACCACGAAAGCCATCTTAGATTCAGGAGCCGGAGTAGCCATAGATACCACCGCTCTATGGAAACGTTGGGGTAAGCCAGCACTCAAACCTACCAGGATGAAGCTACAAATGGCTGATGGACACATAGAAAAACCATTAGGCTTACTAGAAGGCATATCTCTCACCACTTGTGGTGTAGAATTTGAGCATACCTTTGCCATTTGTGATTTTGCAAAAAACCATGCTTATGAGATGATATTGGGACGACCATTCATGCGTCAGTTGCAAATTGTACAAGATTGGGGGACTAATTCTTTGTACTTGCAACATTTAGGAGTGACTACCAAAGTTAATCTTAAAGACTATTCACATAGAGATGTACCCCCAATACAATGGAATACCATCCATAAGACACCAGTAGAAACAGAATCCGTGCACTCATTAGAATCAGATCCTTCTTGGTTGCATGAGGATACCCATTTATGGATGTGTAAAGTAGCTAAACAAGAGGAAGAAAGATTAGAAACCAGGACCTTAGGTGCAGAACAACATCCACGGACCCTTCAAGATCCAGCCTATGCACCTGTAGTGTTCCCAGACGAAGAGTTTGAACCCCATGGTTGGGCAGAAATCCTTGCAACCATGGATGTAGCCATCAATGAAGAACAATGGACACCCCACTGTGACGAGGATGGCTATGACATTTCAGTTTTTACGATAGAGCCAATCATGTGCGAGGCAATTTTAGAAGAGTGTGAACCTAACACTGATGCATTTGAGGATGCAAGCGATTTTGATTTAGAATCAATTATCATGGACCCACCCTTTGCATCAGAGGAGGAATATTTCTACGAAGTAGAGAATCACACTCAGAGACACGAGGAAATTACGAATGAAGTGAGATTAGCCACGGAAGTGACTACTAAGAGTGAAGGCAAGAAAAGAAAGAAGAAAGAAACCATGTCAGAAAGAGAAGAATCTTTGTTTGAAGTACCCGAGAACTTCAAGAAATATGAAATCGAAGATAGAAGAATCATGGTACGAATGCCTAATAGAAAGGCGAATGACGGACAAGTATATGATAACCGCGAGAAAACCAAGAAAGTAATAGTTGCCATAGAAGGAGAAGAAGAAAAATGCACATACATAGGGCATGATTTGACAACTGAAGAAGAAGAAGAGCTAGTTGCCCTATTGCGCGAATATAGAGATGTTTTTGCTTGGAGTTACAGAGATTTGAAAGGAGTAGATCCAGATATATGTTCTCATAGAATCCCAATGACTCCAGATGCAAAACCGACAAAACAGAAACCGTACACGTATAACGATAATTACGTTGCGAAGATTAAAGAGGAGATAGATCGCTTGATAGAAGCAGGATTCATTTACGAAATTGAGCATACCGAATGGGTATCTCCCATTGTGGTTGTGCCCAAGAAGAATGGAAAATTGCGTGTGTGTATTAACCTTAAAAAAGTTAATGCCGCAACGATTAGAGATAGTTATCCTCTTCCTATCACAGAACATCTATTGGAAAGAGTTGCGGGCAAGGAAGTTTACAGCTTTCTTGATGGATTTTCAGGCTATAATCAAGTAGCTATTGCTCCAGAAGACCAACACAAGACGGCATTTGCCACTGAATGGGGCATATTTGCATTTCGTGTGATGCCATTTGGCTTAACAAATGCACCCGCCACTTTCCAGCGACTCATGTGTCATGTTTTTAAGGAATTTTTACGCAAGAGCTTAGAGGTTTATGTCGATGACCTATGTGCTCATTCAAATGTAAGACAGACACATATCCCAGAGTTAAGACAAATATTCGACAAATGTCGAGAGTATCAGGTTTGTTTGAACCCAGAAAAGTGCGTTTTCATGGTCAGACAAGGCAAAATTCTAGGACACATTGTGTCAAAAAATGGAATCTCTACGGATGAAGAAAAGGTGAAGGTAATTGCAGATTTACCTAGACCAACTAATGTGAAAGAGGTACAGGCATTTATGGGCCATTGCGGATATTATAGGAGATTCATACACATGTATGCAATCATAGCCAAGCCTTTGTACTCTCTTTTAACCAATTTTGAATGGACAGAGGAATGTGAAATTTCATTCAATGAACTTAAACGACGCTTGTGCTCAGCACCTATATTGACTACCCCAGATTGGAGTAAGCCATTCCATGTACATGTGGATGCATCCAATTATGCCATAGGATGTGTGTTAGCACAACCCACGAGTGAAGGTAACATAGATCTCCCCATAGCTTACGCGAGCAGACAATTGAACGCAGCAGAAAGGAATTACACCACGACGGAACGAGAAGGATTAGGGATGATCTACGCAGTAAAGAAGTTCAGGCACTACTTGTTGGCCAACAAATTCAAGTTCTTTACGGATCATCAAGCCCTATTGTACTTAGTCAACAAACCATGTAACACAGGACGACTAATACGTTGGTTTCTATTACTCATGGAGTACGATTTTGAAGTCGTAGTCAGGAAAGGAAAGACACATCTTAGAGCTGACCACCTTTCAAGATTAACCTCAGGAGAAGCTTCTCAAGGAGTAGCGGATGAATTACCAGATGCATACTTGTTTAACCTTGAGATAGCACCAGAATGGGCTAAGTCTATAGTCCCCATTCTCACATACGGACCCAAGAACCCTAGGATAAAGATCAAAGAAGGAGAGATTACCAAATCTCAGAGATACCAAATCTTAGCAGGAAGCATATATAAACAGGATAATCAAAAGATCCTTGCTTGTTGTGTAGATGAATCAGAATATGCGAATTGGTTGCAATTAGCACACGTAGGTGCATTAAAGCAACATCATTCAAAACATCGAACATTACAGACTCTGCATAGATTAGGAGTGTATTGGCCTTCAATGGAAGCAGATGTCTACAGGTTGTGTAAGGAATGCCATGTTTGTTGTGAAAGACCACCAGTAGAGCATGCTACGTTATATCATGTGTCTCTCACACCAGACTGGAGTGAACCTTTAGTGACATACTTGAGGACGAACACATTCCCTCAAGGCATGACCTTAGCTCGACAACGCAGTCTGGAGCAGGAAGCTCAAGACTATTCTCTTATTGGCGATAATTTATACAAAAGAGGACGAGATGGATATCTAAGACAATGTGTTCATGAGAGCGATTATCTGAGCATACTAGAGACTGCACACCAAGGTGTCGCAGGAGGTCATTTTGGACCCGATAGGATAATCAAAGCCATCCTCTTTGCAGGATTATGGTGGCCCACTCTTCACATGGATGCTCATACCTATGTAAAGAGATGTGATGTGTGCCAAAGAACTCAGTTTCCTACGCGCAGAGATGAAATGCCATTGAAACCCATGATGGGCGGACGTGCATTTTCTAAGTGGGGTATAGACTTTGTAGGACCCATTAACCCCCTTGCAAAAGGTACACATGCGGAATACATTATTGTTGCGACAGATTATCTTACGAAATGGGTAGAGGCAAAAGCCACGAAAAAGAATGATGCACACACAACTGCAAAATTCTTATTTGAAAATGTCTTTACAAGATATGGATTGCCTATAGAGTTAGTGAGCGATCGAGGCACTCACTTTCTAAACCAAGTCATTGAATATTTGTTACAGGATTTTATGGTGATTCACAAGAAATCCGCACCATATCATCCTCAGGCCAATGGTCAGGCTGAAAGCACTAATAAGATCCTTTGTAACGTACTGACGAAACTCGTGAACAACAAACGTTCAGATTGGGACAAACAGTTACACCATGCTGTTTGGGCATATCGAGTGGCCTACAAGACCGTACTCAATGCAACTCCCTTTCAGATGGTTTTTGGTCAGAATGCTGTGCTTCCTTTGGACTTCTTGATACCAACCCTTAAGGTTGCACAAGAACATCAGTGGACCGGCCATGAATTATCAGCAAGAATACTGGACTTGGAACGATTAGGAGAAACCAGGCTCAAGGCAGCAGCAGGAATATATGCAGCGAAGAAGCGACAGAAAGCATATTTTGATGCACATGTGAAAGATAAAGGCCTAAAAGAAGGAGATTTAGTTCTAGTATATACGCTGAAACAACACGCACGTAAGTTAGAAAAGCGAGGTTATGGACCTATGATCATTAACAGACTCTCAACAAGTGGAGCAGTACAGTTAGCCACTTTAGAAGGAGATATAATGCCTAATTATATTAGTGGCTGTAGAGTCAAGCTATATCAGGAACCTCTTACGGAGGATATGCTTAGACGACTCACGTTGGCAAAGAAGCGTAAGGAGGAAGAAAACAGAATACGAGCGGAAGCTCAGGCAGAAGCAATAGAACGCATTAAACGCATGAAGTTAAGGAGACAAGGACTAGGGAGAGAGCAGTATAACCATCTGGAAACTAAACCCAGATATCCCATGGCTATGTGTGAGGTAAAGTCACGAACTCATCCTAGTATAGTGGACAGGAGACCATTCATTACAGTCAGGCTAGAGCATGGCAACCCTTGCCAAGAGCTCAGGGCTTTAATTGACTCCGGTGCTGCGACTAGTGCGATTAGATGGTCCCACTATAAGGATTCAGGAATAGAAATGCGGCCAATTGAGGCATACCTCATAGGCCTAGGAGGCATGGAAACCCCTTGCATGGGTGAGGTGGACCTTCCTATCGTCATTAAGGATGTGACCATGACAGCGAAGCTACTAGTGTGCCATGATGACGACCTAATAGAACCCCTAATCCTTGGCCAAGATTGGCTATACGATCACTCAGTGGACCTAAATCTTAGACAAGGCTCCTTACAGATTGGAACCTTAGAACAGAAGCGAGTGATACCGCTTGACTTCCCTAACGGCATTCCGACTGAGGTTTGTAACCCTAGACCCTATAAAACACATGCGACGGAAGACTGGAAGATCTTGGGTCAGACCTGTCACGTTACGTCTACACCAACCCACTAGGGCTTGGCTAGGGACAGTTGTCAATCAGAAGGACGACAGGAGATCTTCCCTGGGACTTCCTGCAAACTAGACAGGGCAGCTACCCAACCGCTAGGGTAGATGAGCACAATCAGAGGTCAGGTGGGTGGCATCAGCGGCCAAATGAGCACAACACCCTGCGGTGCTCATCCTTCCAAACTTGTTGCGGGCTGGCCTAGATTAAAGTTAAAGAACGAACCACTTCCTAATGGGCAGGTCACGCAAGTGTTGGATCTCCCTTCTTTTCCAAAGCAGAGTGTCCAAAGGACCTCTCAAACCCAACCTCGAAGGAGTCAACCACAACAGAGGAACCCAGACCAACGACACCACCAGACACGGCAAAGACAGCAGCAGTATCGAAATCACAGGACAAGTGGCACGAGACAAATATGGGTGCCAAAAGGACAGCAACCACAGCCTATCAGCAACACTGCAGAAGAGAGCAGGACAAAGTTTCAACAAAAGCAGAGTCAGCAGACAAAGACCTCTCGATCTTCTTCTATAAGCATCAATACTCGACAAATTTGGATCGCCAAGAAATATCTTACCCATAGACCCACACCCACACAGATTTGGGTACCCAAATCATGTATCATAACTCAACCCTCAAGCCATGTAATATATACCTCTCAGAAACCTTTTCATCCTTCAAAACCACCAAACCCGATACCGCTTTTTGTTCCTCAGCAGAAACCCACCACCCACTCAAGGACTCTTAGGAAATGGATACCTAAACGTATCCAGACATCTTCTTGTACCCCATTATCTAACAATTTTCCCATCCCGTTTAAACTCCAACCTTGTAATAAATCACTAACCTTTAAACCTTGTATAAATTCACCCACCATCATCACACATCACTCATAATCTCATCTCATCAAGAAATGTATACATAATCTGAAACATGTAGGTGTCTAGAGACCTGCATTAGCTCTACAAAAAGATCATTGCATTAATCATTTCACGACACGAGGCTACACGGGTTACGCATCGGTTATGGAAAGGGATTGCGGTCTCACTTTAATGGGATCATAATTAATTTCCATGCTAATGTGTTAATCTTTTGTAGCAGATCTTTCTCATTAACACACCAATCATCATGCAAACCGACGAAGGACCATCAGGAGCAGGCCCCAGTGTAGCTGCGGTGCCCCTCAACGTGTTACGAGCAGAATCCCACCCGACTGCTCCACCGCCAGAATTCCAAGGATTTCCAGGGCCCATGCCGATCGATAACCCACCTATGGGCTACACAGAAAAGGTACACCGTAACTCCCACTGGTTTCAGGGACTTGCAGGACCCTTAGCAGAAGCGGATTTTATATTTGAATCCAATTTGACGTTTGATGACCGCACATGGGGAAAATACCAATTCTTCTCCAGAGAGTTTGAAGACCTCCAGAACACCCAGGACCTAACTCACGTTTGGGCCAGAGCCGGCTTCACGGAGTATTTCAGTGATCCCCTACCCAAACCCGACTTTTATAGGTGTTATTATTTAATCACTACTTTGCTGGCCTCAGAGAATAAGGATATCCCAGGAACTTTTATTTTGCCCTCTTTAGTGGAGGATCCACCCTACAAAAGATTTTATCTTTCGAAGGATTTAATCAGAGCTGCCATCAAGATTCATGGAACCCACACACCCACAGATCGAGAAAGATTAGTTCCCGACCCTATGAAACGTGGGGATGTCACTAAGTGGGAGGAGATCTCAGCAATTACACCTGAGCTATCAAAGCCGCTACGGATATGCATGCAACATTTTGCATTCCCCGCTCAGGACAGATTCACCATGCCACATAAGAGAATATGGTTTGGTTTGTACTTGGCATGTACGGGACCTCAAACGGTTGATCTGGCGAGCTGGATCATTGATCAAATGTATTTGGCACAACACAGATGGGAACGAAAGAAAGTGCTTAATGGATGTTGTGCGCTCACAAGAATTGTTTATATGTGCTTAGCCTATGATTTGCCAATTGAACGTGCATTAACAGGAGAAGAGCTGAAAGCATTCAAAGGAACGACGAAGAAAGCCAGGAAGCCCAGCAGAGCACGGGCAGGTAAGCGCATGAGAGGCACTATTCCTTGCCTTCAAGTGCCAGAGTCACCATCACCACAACCCTCCCCAGAGCAATCACCGACAAAAGCCACTCCCATAGTACAACCTATTCGCATAAGGTTATCTAGACCAGTGGTAACGGAGGGCACTACTAGTACCGTTACACCTCAGGCAGCTACAACCACAGAACCCACCACCACGACAGCAGAAGTTCCCACCACTATTGGTGCGGAAGCCTTTTCTTTCCCAATACCACACATGGAGGCAGAACCAATAAACACAACATTCGATTTTGAGATGCCGGATGCATTCTCAAATGAGTTCCAGTTTTCAGAGGCACAAATGTTCTCTCAAGAATTTGAAAGGCCGAGTTACCCTACCACACCGCGGGATCAGCCACAGGGACCAGTGGTGTCGAGCTCTGAGGACGAAAGGACAGTATCTGATGACGATGAAGGTGACGATGAAGCCAGTCAGGGCACGCATGGTTCCCAAGAACAAGAACAGACAGACGGCCAAGGCCAACAAACCGATGCACAAGGTGACACCAGCACGCATGAAGAGGAGACTTTCGAAGCAGCAGCTTACACGCTGGCAATCAAGAAATTATATCGTATGATGGAGAAAGTCTGGGCACGGAAGAAATTGACTGAAGAAGAGAGCCAGGCCCTAATCGAACAAGAACTAGTCTCCGGAGGGTTTGAAGAAGTCTATATCAGAGGGTTTAGAGAACTAGTCCAATCCATCGGCCCGGTCGAAGCATTGAGATATTTACAAAGGAAGCCACTCCCCCAATATGACCCTCGCAGAGTTCGCCTGTTATCGAAGCCTGGTGAATACATTCGAGTTCCGGTAGGTCCTCAATCATCCCACCAGACGCAAGATGCACGCTTACGTCCGGAACGATCCATCACCGAAGAAACTATCCTAGTTGACTCCCCACCACGTACTACCGTTGTACATACTACCACTATCCTTGAAATTACATCCACACCATCTACTCCTCTCTCACCTCACGTTTCACCAACCCATCCTGTATCCCCAACACCCCCTATTGCTCCCCCCACATCCACACCAGTTCACGGCAACATAGCCACCACCTTTGCCCCATCCATTCATGCCACCATGCCCGTACCCACCCCACCTCATCCACATGTTAACCCCTTCATCCCTTCATCTTTCCCATCCTTCCCCCCACCTTTAAGATACCCATTCACCTTTCTAACCCCACTAACCTTCTCACCAGTTTCACCTCCCCAACCCACTCTAACCCCTATTCCCCCTTTTCACCAAGCTGCTCCAGCCATCCCCCCTGTAAATTACTCTACATTTGTAAATCCTGTCTTCACACCTACACAACCACCCACATACACACCGCTTTTCACAGTCACCGCACTTGACACGTCCAATGACATGGACATCTCACCACCCACCGCACCAGCACCCACTCCACTCACAGCACCATCATATTTAGGTACGTCACAATTTTCCACGATCACCACTGCATCCACCTTCCCAACCCCATTTCCCATCCCCGCTGCATCTACTTCCACTGCATCCTCACTTAGCATTCCATTACTACTATCGCCAACCATAGACACTGCACTTCAACAAATGTTCACATGCATGTCACAAGTACGAGATGAGTTCGCATCTCTGGGTAACAATTATCAACAGCTGCAGAGGACGACAAATGAATTACAGTCGCAGCTTAACTCATTATCAATCGAGAATGCCTCTTTAAATACACGATACCAAGAACTAAGAGAGGCATATCATAAGCTAGAGCTAGAAAGTGAAGAGAAAACAAAAGAAGCCACTGCTGATCTGGACAACCTGCTTCGAGCCCAAACAATTAGGAACGCGACGCTGACCAGGAATATGGGCTTACTAAGAAGACACCTAGCCGCAGCCAAGGAGGAGAACCAGAGACTCCAAGAGCAGAATAGAGAAAATTTGGAAGCAGCATTGGACCACCCAGAACAACCATTAAGTCCTAGCCGATTCAAGGCAATCCCATCTGAATCGATGCGAATGTTGCTAGACGACCACGTTCGACTGCTAGAGGACTATGATCGAATGAACGAAGAGCATCAGAAGCTAAAAGAAGATCACAAACTACTACAGCTCAGAGAACCGGCACCACAACAAGCACAAGTAGCAGCAGAAATACCAGAACCTATGGACCCCTCTCCTGAACTCATAGAGGAACTCAACGCACTACGGGCCCAGGTAACCACTCTCCAATCACGCATAGATGTATACGAAGCACCACCACGGCCTGATTCCCCACCGGAGATCCCAGCTGACGACAAGAACATAACCATTCCGGTGGAGGAAACGTTTGAAGAAGCATACGAGCCCATACCCATCCCAGGCGGACAAGTCACGGCCGAAGGCCAGATGACCTATGAACTTCCTACCCCCGCGTGGATGAAAACGATCGAAGAACTTGGAACGACACATTCAGCCAGAGTAGAGGCACAGTTACATGCCATGGCCATGATTGAAGAGAGAATCTTACAATCCCCCTTCTTTGCTCATTTGGCCCCCCGACGCTATATATCTGGGCATGAGCTGCAGTATAAGCCATACTTCATGTTAATGGCTGAATATCAGCTTGCTATAGAGAAAGAAACCGGCATGAAACCCACGCATGCTACACAATTCGAGCCGGCGGATTTGCCACCAAATGTGCAAAGAGGAGAAATCCATCAACCTGATTGGCGCAAAGACCTCCTCCAGAAGTACCCAGAAATGATGAGCACATGGGTGAAAGCGCCCTTACATTTAAAGTATAATCCTTGCTGGGGACCAGTACCACGACGCCGCTCCTGGACTGCATTCGCTATCAAAGTACAAAACAATAGGCAGTGTCAGGATTGGCTGAATTACCCCTACTTCAAGCCACCTACCGAGTTGCCCACTGTTGGCTATATGATGGCTACTATCCGTCACTGGCTCCCTCGCCTGAAGCATATGAATGATATTGCAGCGCATATGACTGTCAAAATTTTTGACATGATGCAAATGATATTTAAAGTCTTCCGACGCGTCAAGGCACCGCATGTAAACACCCCGGGATTTGAACATGGTAACTTTGATCTAGTATATGACATGAGCACAACGCCATCGCTCCGGGTGTGTTATGCCTGGCACTGTAGAATAAAATACCTCCCGGCATGCTACAAACAAACCTTTGAAGAGATGTTCACCACCGGGTTTTGGGAATACCATTCCGAGGTATTCATCAGCAGGCCCACACATTTATTGCAACTTTTTGCCTGTGAGCGAATGGTTTATTCCACGCATTATCAACTCCCGCCACCCGACGAACCGCAACCGATAGACTGGGAGAAGCTCGAGGCTGACCTGGCCCGAGGCATTCGTATCTCCGAGCACACCCTCGCTCAAGACCTCCTACAGAACTATATCCGACAGACCGCACAACAAGGTTCTGTCAGGGACGACAGAAGCGAGAGGGAGGGGGGTGTTGGAAGCAGTCAGAGGCACAGACGACGTGGAAGCATGTAAAGACGGAGCAGGGAGCCAGTCGGATTATTTTTTAAACAATTATGTTTTTATTACCTCTTCAAACATCCAACAGTGATCTTCATCACTCTTGTAACATATGTAATATAGACAAAACCTCATTTTGTAATTCATAGCTCCATTTTGTGCAAGCCGAGGAGTCCTCGAGCTTGAGGAGCTTAGGTAGAATGCGCGTACCAATTTTCGTTATTTTTAGACATCGTTTACCCTTCCAAATAGCCTCTAGGACCTATTTTTTAACTATGCCGGTCACTAGATGTGAAACCGGTCAAAACTAGTCTAGAAACTATAAAAAGAGCTAGCGAGCTCATTTTTGAGGTTGGTTCATGTTGGCTAGTGTGAGCTTAGAGTTAGTTTGAGCTTGTAATAGTGTTCTTGGGTAATAGAGCTAATTTCCCACCTTCCATTGTGTCTTGCTTGTCTCTTCGTTGTGTGTGTGTATGTGTGTGTGCATTTCTATGCTTCTCACCTTCACTCTCACTTCATCTCACATTCACGATCTTCATATCACTCCTATCTCTTCCGCGGATTGACATTAAGGAGGTGGAGCTTCTTAACGTGGTTCTCACCATTGTGCTAGAGCAACAACAAGCCTACACATTTGGCTTGAAAGATATCATGAAGATCCTACATATGTGAAGAAGCATAGGAACCATTGCTAGTGGTTAATTACCAATTTATCTCTTTGTAAAAGTCAAATTGACTTGGAATCTTTTGTAATCACCTACCAAAAGGATTTGTGGAAAAGGTAGCTCTTTGATTGAAGGAATATCTCCTAGGATATAGGAGCTTGATCATAGGGAGCCAAAAGTTTGAATTTGAATTCAAATTTTTACTCATTCCTTATAAAAATGGACATGGAAAAGTCACCGGTAGAAATCATCACTCCCGAGCTTCTCATCAGTGATTCTGAGTGTGTGTGAGGCCTACACTCTAGCCCACACCTATCTATACCATTAGGAAATGATTTTCATGCCAATGGATTTGTATAAGAGTGTTCATCAATACATACATTCACATTGTTCATTTCTGAGTTCTCTGTCATACTACTCAAAAGTCTGTCAACTTGTGAAGTGCATATCTCAGTAATTTCTCCATCAAATTCAGTGATTCAAAGCTTTTTGGATTCAGCTCGAAGTTCTCTACATACTATCAAAGTTTGAAGAGATTCTATTCAGCCATTTCAGAGAAATACGCATCGAGGTGAGCACTGGTCAATATCTGCTATAGTCCTAAAAAAGTGGGGGTATAGCTTAACTTGCTAAATTGATTTCTCTTAGCATAGTTTATCTTTTTACATCATTCCACTTGGAACAGTTAGCTTACTATTTAGATACCCCTAAAAGGAATTTTTCCAATTCCTACTATGCTGGTCATACTGAGCAAATACCCAGCAGGTGTCAAGACATAAATAGAAGGTTTTCTTGAGATTGTGAGGTTCAAAGTTATCTGTTTTGGGTCAATCATTGCACACATCATTTCCAAAGTACATAGGGCATTTTATGATGTCATTGGAAAGCTAAGGAGGTCTACTTATCAAGTCTGAAGCAAAAGAGGGCTGGTACAAAGCAGGTTATAGCAGTACCTACTCAGTCTCTTGGAGCATCCATCCATCTTTCCAACATAGAAGAGGGACCAAGTATGCCTAGAAGAGAATTTGTGCTAACAAGGATCATAGCTATACCCAACACACCTCAAGACAATGCTACTATATGTGAATGAGGATACAAAAGAAGTTTTTTGGAAGTTTATATCAACCAAACCTCACATCAATAACAAGTTTCTAGTTTATAAGTTTAAGGTCCAAGACAACCTAGGAAAGCAATTATCTAGTTCATGAATCAGAGAGGATAACTATAGTAAACAAACCCATCTTTGGCAGTGTCAAAAGAAAATCCCTTACATAGACCTTTGCTATCCCACAACAAGTGCTATCTCATAGAAGCTCTCTCCAAGTCAAGAAGCTACTAAGTGTACATTAAATAAACCTAAAAATGAGCTCTCTAGCTCTTTTTGTAGTTTTGTTTGGTGAGTTTTGGCTGGTTTCAAACCTGATGTTTGTCATAGTTAAAACTTAGGTCCTAATGCTAATTTGAAGGTTCAAATGAGCCCCAACAATTATGAAACTCAAAATGTAGCTTCTACTTAAGCGCTAAAACCTTGAGGAACCCTCATCCTATACAACAACTATTTTGAAATGTGGGATTTTTATAAAATGGATTAGTGATAAAAATCATTGGTTTATAGAAAGTTATGTGTTTATATCAAAATTCAAATGTGGGCCTTCCTTCATATGCTTCCTCTTCTTTTTTGACTGCTCAATCCTCCACTTGTAACTCTTCCAACTGGGCCTTGACTATCAATACTCCCCTCCCTCTCACATTTATCATCCTTGATAGACCTTTGCTATTGGGAGTGGTCAATGTAGTTTTGTAAAATGTTTTTTGCCAAAGAATATATGCTATCTGCAAGCCTCATGCTAGATCAACTTCTAATCTTTTCCATTCAATTACTCTTGGATTTTTTGGTTTTTAATTTCTATAATGCTTTGAGTATTGCAATGACTGACAAGTGAATAAATGTAATAACTTTGTTAGTTTAGAGTTATTCCCAAAAGTGTGTGGCAAACACATCTTGAAAGTTCTACTTGTAGCAAGTAGAGAGATACTTGATACGAGTATGTCAGACATAGTAATTTTTGTTCAATGGTGTCATGCTCATGTTGTACACAAAGTCGAGGTTACCTTTTTAAAATGCTAGAGCATTGACATATGGCACCTTCACGTTTTGAAAATCTTGAATATAGTTAACATCATATCAAAAGTTTTCATGCACATATGGGTAGCAATGTTTGGCATTTTGGATTATGGATTAAGTGTCGAATTATGGATATCATATAAGAGATTGTTGAAGGTCCTTGTGGTCGTGTCAGATAAAGATTGTTGAGCCAGTCACACCAATTACAATTATTTTTTACCTTGATTGCATGTAATTTCTAACTTCTTCGACAAGGGACTCGTCCATAATATGGGTTTTATATGATGTCCATGGGAGTCTTACTCCAAGTTTGCATCATTTTTGGGTAGTCTTGATCACACTAATTTGGTTAAAAAATCATGCCCCATATAGTAGATGTAGGTAAGTTGTTTGGTTTGAATTGTGTGGTGAATGTTGGTACTTCACCACTATCCTTTTAACTTTTGTGTTATATTGTACGGATAATTTTGTAATTCTTTAGTGACTATTTTTTAGGGACTATTTTTGGAAGTATTCATATTTGAGTATCATTTCCTTGAAGAGGACTAATGCTGCTTGCTAGAATTCTACTCTTATTGAGTGTGTCTTGCCAAGCACTTCAATATGCTTTACCCATACTACATCTTGAAGTTCAAAATTTCACGTCCTTCATCTATAACCTAGCCCCCGTCTACTAATTGCAATTCATAATCTTCTTCATAGATTGAATCCATAGGTATCTAGACCATTTCTTCAACTTCAAGTAGGTATCTAGACCATTTCTTCAACTTCAAGTAGTTGGATGGACATATCTGCTTTCAAAGTTCTAGCTTACATTGGATTTCTAGTAGGAGGCCCATTGTTGTGTTGTTGGGTGTTGGAAGTATGACTTGGTCAACTCAAAGTATCATTGAACCAAAGTAAATGGAAAACTTTCTCTTGACATTTACACAGGATGTTTAGGACAAATTAGTCCTCCTGTTTGGTGAAGAAATCAAGTAATTGCTAGTTGGGAGTAAACCATTGTACAAACATCCAAGTTAGATTTTCGGGCCAAACAAACTTCAAGTTTTCCAAATCAAATTCAAGTGAGTGAAGAGTTCTAAAAGTCTTGATGGGGATCAGAATCCCACCTTTCTTATGAAGCTGGTGCACACGTCATGCCCAAAAATGGACTAGTAATTGGAATCCACCCATTTCATAAGATTGCACATCGAGAAACACTAAAGTGGTTAGGGATGTTTTTAGATCCACACTTATTATTCATTTACTACTTTGTACTTGATCACTTTATCAAAGTGCAAAGCTAGATGGTCTTTCAAATCATTTGGGTGGGGATCCCACCACAAAAATGAGACATATTCTTGAATTTTTAGAACATGAGGCTCAGGGGTCGCCTATGGTTACTATATATAGCTTTATTTTTGAGGAAGAAAATGTTTTCCAAGGGGGGAAGAATGTAATAAGTAATTCTATGGTCTAAGGGTTTGGCTAGTTCAGATGGATCTAAAATCAGACATCGTTTGGTCACTCATGTGTATGGCCAAAGATCTCAAGACTAGACTTAAGCATAACTTCATGTGCTCTCTTTAACAAGTAATCCACTAAGCTTAGTGGTTAAGTCTCAAGGTTGTGAAGGAGGAAATCTTGGTTTTAAACCCCATGGGGAGCATGGGGAGAGAGTTTTTCCCAAGGAGCTCTAGAGACTTTTAACTCAAGTTAACTTGAGCCTAGAGAGACTTAGCTCCAGTAGTGAGTACACCAACCACTAGTGGAATCTAGTGGAAGATAGTAAAGTAGTGTTCGAGATAACTTTAACCACTAGTAGACTCTGGTGGAAGATATCAAAGGAATGGTGGATATTGCACATGCACTTGTGGACTCTAGTTACATTTGTGTGAAGCAATTATATATACAGGCATAATGTTGGGAGGCAAAACATCTCTCTAGCATGTGGTCATAATTTGTCAGTCTCTTGGACCTTTTTTTTTTAAGATAAGTTCCCTCATGCATGATGCTTTTCTAACCCATGCACCATTCTTTTACCTAAACGCATGCTTTTTGAGCCCCCAACCTTCACAATGTAAGGAGAGGCTCACTTTCCTCCTCAATCATTGATCAAGATCAATCTAGATCAACGATCTACAAACTATTATAGCTAAAGGCTCTTCAGTGATGAACTGAGAGGACTCAAGGAGAACTAAAGAAGGACTAAAGAAGGAGGATTACATGAAGATCTGAAGGATTTTGAAGATAGCCAGCCTTGTTATTTTTCACACATCATTGTGTGCATGCTGATTGTAGAGAGTTTGTTACTTCTACTCTAGGGTTTCTACTTGTGTTGCTACTGTATAAAGCCCTTGCCTATAACTTCAACACTAGGAGGAACTATTCTTGTTACTCTACATCAAAGAACACCTAACTTCCCTTATGGGATTGTTATCTTGACTATTTGGAATAGTCCTTATCCTTTTTTTCATATGTTCACTCACATTTTATACCTGTTAGGCACAATTTTTACTCAACTTTTGTAACTCGCGACCTTAGATTCACCCCACATTCTTTTTTGTATCATACATAGATAATGTAGTTGTTATTTATCATTCGTAGTGTGTGATAGCATCAAGCTAGTGCATTTTCATAATTTTCTTCTTATCTCTCTCTATTACCATTTATCTCTCTTGATTAAGCTACAATGTTTCATGTTCTACAGTGTTGGAAAGATCTTGGTATTGGGCCTACCACACTTGCAACAACATCCACACATACATATATTCATACATACATACATAAATACATACATGCATACATACATACATACATACATAAATACATCATACATACATACATACATACATACATACATACATACATACATACATACATACATACATACATACAAGAATACATACACGAATACATACATATACATACATACATATATACACGAATACATACATATACATACATACTTACATACATACATACATACATACATACATACATACATACATACATACATACATACATACATACATACATACATGCATGCATGCATGCATGTATGTATGTATGTATGTATGTATGTACATACATATATACACAAATACATACATATACATACATACTTACATACATACATACATACATACATACATACATACATACATACATACATACATACATGCATACATACATACATACATACATACATACATACATACATACATGCATGCATACATACATACATACATACTTACATACATACATACATACATACATACATACATACATACATACATACATACATACATGCATGCATGCATGCATACATACATACATTCATACATACATACATACATACATACATACATACATACATACATAAATACATACACACATGCATACATACATAAATACATACATACATACATACATACATACATACATACCTACATACATACATACATACATACATACATACATACATACATACATACATACATACGTACATACGTACGTACATACATGCATACATACATACATACATACATACATACATACATACATACATACATACATGCATACATACATACATACATACATACAAATATATGTGCACATGCATGCATACATAAATACACACATACATACATACATACGTACATACATACATACATACATATATACATACATGCATGCATGCATACATACATACATACATACATGCATACATACATACATGCATACATACATACATACATACATACATACATACATACATACATACATACATACATACATACACACATACATACACACATACATACATAGCTATATACATATGTGCATGCATACATAAATGCATATATTACACATACATACATGCATATATTACACATACGTACACATATACATACATACATACATACATACATACATACATACGTACATACATACATACATACATAAACACACACATACATACATACATACATACATACATACATACATACATACATACATACATACATACATACATACATACATACATACATACAAGAAGCCGTTTTTTATCTATTTTGTGTACTAGGTTTTGCTGACATAATTTTCTCTCTTCATATCACCTTTATGTTTCCACCCTCTCTATATTGTGTATCGATAAATAGTTTCAAGTCTTGCACTTTTACCATCATCACTTGAATCTTCATTTTGTTTCTACTATGTTTGTTAATCGACATCTCTATCGAAGAAATATTTATCCCAAAACTTTAGAATCATCTTTAATGGGAGTAAAGTTTTAAATAATGAATAGAATGCCACGGAGAGAGAGAACCCTCCTCCAATTGAAGAAGTGGATGTTCTTCATAATCATTTCCCTGAGGACATTCCCTCTATATACACAGAGCAAGAAGATTTGCAATCAAGTGAAAAACTAGACTTTGAATCCAATTCCTTACAGGAATTGCCACACTTCATATGCCCATGGGAATCTAAGTTTATTCAGATGAGAGCTCCAATGATCATGGTTAGAAACGATGATTAATAAACTCTACCTAGGAACAATGAAGTAGTGAAGAACACTAACGTGTAGTGCCATCTCAATTTAGAGAAGCTACTTAAAATTAAACGTGAGTTTTGGAAGCATTTAGCAAACCATGTACTGGAAATTGCTAATTCCCACTCTTAGGGAGCATCACATAAGATGATACCGGAGATACATCCCTTAGATAAGATAGGAGATATGATCGAAGGATAAGAAGGAAACACCTATCTTCCTTTCAGTTATCAAGGGTACACAACAAAAGCTATTTTAGATTTGGGAGCAAGAGTCGCATTGGGAGCAAGAGTTGGCTTGCCCCAATGCTTCCATCTCACTATGGAAGCATTGGGGCAAGCCAACTCTAAGAACAATAAAGATGAAATTGCAAATGGCAGACAGACAAATCGAGAAATACCTAGGGTTTCTAGAGGGAATAAATCTCACTACTTGTGGTGCAGAGTTTGAACACACTTTTGCCATGTGTGATTCTGGACAAAATCATGCTTAGATGATTTTAGGTCAACCATTCATGAGGCTATGGCAAATCTTGCTAGATTGGGGAACCAACTCCTTCTACTTACAACACCTATGCCAGATGTTGAATAACCCTTAGGTTAGACCCTTGGGTATTGGTATTTTTACTTGGAAACCCTTGGTTTATTTAAATGGGTCAAACCCTTGAAATAACAAGGTATGTTCATGTTCTTAACCCTTGATAATTTATTGAATCGAAGTCTCAATTGAAGGGTTTTTACCCTTAAGAATAATTGTCCTAAGGTAAGAGAATATTAGACTTAGGAGAAGCTTCTTCTAAGTGACACCTTGATTCATACGTGAAGGGAAGGCTTCAATTTAAATAGAAGCCGTGTGATTTACCTTGAAAAGTGTCCGCATGGACACATGCAAGAATCTCAAGGCATGCACCCCTTGGACCTTCAGTATAAATATGGGTGGAGCTAAAGGGGTGGATGGGTACTCATTCACTCTATTGGTGGATATTATATTTTAGGAGGAAAGTGTCACAACAGTGGTATCATCTTAATGATAAAGACTTAATCTTTATTTTGTCACATGATCAACAAGACTTGATCAAGCTTGGAAAGGTTTGTCCAAGAAATTTCCATTGGGACTACTACAAAGTTTTGACTAAATATTGATAGTCAAATTCCTTCTTGGAAATTTTCACTCAATTTCCATTTATCCAATAGAAAAGTCACGTGTTAAAAAAGTAAGCTATTCCAAGTATTAACAAAGAAAAATAATCCAAGTATGTTGGCTGCAATCATATCAACAGTAACTAACTCTATGGAAGGTACAATGTAAAGCTTTCCTATCCTTAAAGGGATTTCAATAAAATCCAAAAAGCATGAGCAGATGCTTAGAATTAATCACTAGAGAGATTCCTAAAAAATCCTTGAGGTAGCTACTTAAAGTTTTAGTTAGAAAGGAATCTAAAGACAAGAAGCAAGCAGCTCTTGTCACTACCAATTGGTCAAGAATAACCAATTGGTCTTGAATTTGAGAAAGCCAAGAACTTGGAATGATAAATGGTTTTTCTTTTGAAGACCCTAGCAAAGAAGGATGGATTTTCTATTCAAAGGTTTTCAAGTTTCCAAGGCAAATCATGAGATCGTGAACCGACCATGTGAAGAATCAAAACCTAGAATATCAAGTTAGAGGCAATGCCTAAAACTTCAAATTTCTTTTAAAGAAATGAAGTAGGAAGGTACTATATCAAGTTATGTTTAGAATTTAGGATAA
>CM035424.1:155807474-155969974 GCA_020310875.1 Ceratopteris richardii
TGAGTTGTCTAATTTTCCCAGTTCACCAATTCTCTAAGTAGTCTAAATTCGTAAGTTGACCGATTTCTCAAACTAGTCTATTTTTTTAGTCAAATTTTACAAGTTAGTTGACTTACTCAAAAGTTCACCATTTTTATGAAGTTAGTCTACTTACTTCAAAAGTAGTCTATTTTTTAAGAAAAGGGTGTACTTTTGATTTAGTCTACTTTTTCACTTGAAAAAAGCGACTAAATTTTCCAGATCTCCATATGGTCTAAATTCTCAGCCACTTGCATGCGGAGAACTCGTGGACGGTGGACGGTGCCGAACACCAAAATTTGGAAGATAGTGACGGTGCGAGAAAAGTGGACCAAGAAGGAAGCTTCCAGAGTACCAAAATTGTCAGAGAGCCTACCAAAGAAGAAACTAATTTTGTCCCCTTTGGCTATCCTTCACTTCCAAGAAAACTATATAAGTAGACCTCTCCTTCAACAAAGAAGAAGCACAGAGACAAGCTCAGGGAGAGACTCGAGGAAGGAATGCATTCCTGTAGCTTTGCCTTCTCTTTGTGTGTGTAGAGCTCTTAGCTTACCACTAGTGCTCCACTTGGTAGATTTGGAATCAGCTAGCTTGGTACTCTGAGTGAGTAGTGGGCAAGCAGTGATTGGCCAATCTTCTCTTGAGAAGCTAGTTGGAAAACTAGATTTTGAGCATGTATGTTTAGCGAACCAAAGTCTAGCACTTAGAATGAAGGTGTATGCTTATGTCTCCTACCGATTTCCCGAAGTTTGTATAATCCTCTTTTGAGCTGTTTGTACTCATAATTTTAGCGTCTTTCTCTTATTTCACTGTCTCATTGTATATGCTATTTTTCTTCCCCATTGGGTCTTCAAATTGCAACCCATAGTGCATATTGCACTTAAGAGGACACACCACATCGAGCATATAGATCAAGAAATTGATCTATAGGCGCTCATTTTGGCACACCTAGTGGGACCTTGGTTGCAACTCGAACTTGTTAGAAGTTCAACCCTTAGAAGAACCGAGTTGATGAAGAGCATTAGCGCGATAGTCTATGACTCATACTCGCTCCAGCCATAAAAAAGGATCCCTTAGTCCCCTAAAGATCCCATAAAGAGTTATCAATGGAAAAGATTACACTACATTCCTCCTAGAGCTCCACCACTTCCATTTCCATTTCCTGACGCATCATCATTGGGAGGCATCTCGGATCGGCACTCAAGGCCTCCTTCAATCGACATGGCAGACAACCAAAGACCACAAGCCGCAGCGATGGGGGAAGACTTGATTAACTTGCTCTCTCGGATCAACATCAAATTTCCTTCCTTCAAGGCATCTCCTCATGAGTATGCGGATGATCACGTTAGGAGATTTCTTTACCTATGTAAGAGTAGGGGTTTACATCAGTGAGAAGATGCCTTCCTTGCCTTGTTTTCAGCCACTCTTGAAGGGCTCGTGGATCGATGGTACAATCAACACAATGAAGCACACTTCACCACCTGGGATGCCCTCAAAACTGCCTTCACAACTACTTTTACCCCAGGTAACTCCACAGAACGCATTCTTGATCAATTGGAAAATCTTAAACTACAAAAAGGAGAGGCATTCTCTGAATTAATGACTAGAGTGAAGTCGTTAGTTTCTCATCTTCCTCACAATCCTGGGGATTTTATAGTCAAGAAATGGGTAGAGAAGGCTCTACCAAAAACTTCTTAGCAAAATCTTAGAGAGTTGCTACAAGCTGATGCATCATTGGAAGAATTCGAAGCTGCAGCCTCAAGGATCGAAGCAGCAAAAGTCCAGTTCAAAGAACATGAAGGTACGGATGAATTCACAAGTGATCCTCTTGCACAACTAAGAAGAGAGTTAGAAGCCTTGAAGTTACAAAAGACCTTGCAAGAGGAAAAAGCTGCCTGACAAGGAAGGGATGAAGCACTAGCTCTGCTATGACAAGAATTGGAGGATCTTAGAATGCAAAAAGAGGTAAAAACATCGATTTGGTGCACCTTATGTAAGAAATCAGGACATTCTTCTCAAGATTGTCCAGAGAGGATGGTGTGTCAATTTTGTGGAAAACCAGGCCATGAAGCAAGGGATTGCTATTTTCTCAAGGGGATGCAAGCAAATTGGGCATCACCAAGTATATTTGTACATCAGCCCCTATTACCAACTCCAAGATTTCAAGTCGAAAGCATGTATACCACTCCTCAGGTAAACTCCTCTAATGAAAGAAAACCTCCATTTAGAAGACCAGCTCATCCTATCATGTGCTACAGATGTGGTGAATATGGGCATTTTCAAGGAAAATGCTCCCTCCCTGAAGGGTCTCCACCTTGTAGGTTTTGCCCGGATACAATGGATCATTATTCAAAGGACTGTCCGAAGCAGAAGGCTTCTACAAGTGGATCAGCTCCATCCTACCAAGTCAATGTTATCTCTGTCAATAAGGGAAAGCAACCAGCAATTCATTCAAGTAAGAGAGAAGAGAGCAACACTCTCAATTATCTAGGTATCCAATCTTCTCGTGTACACTCACAGTGGCACTCATCTCAAAAAGAGGACCCGAATATGTGTAATGCCCCTGGGCAATGTGGACGAAGTTTTTCACCTAAAGAAGTTGACTCTTTTTTTAAAAATGGTCAAGTTCATGCAGTCGACTTAAAAGCTGGGCAAGTGACTAAAAAATTTGACCAACTTTGTAAAAATGACCACGTTCATAAAGTAGACCAATTTTTGGAAAATGGTCAACTTGAAGTTGCCCAAACTTTTAAAAATAGTCTACTTAAAAATGGTCAAATTTTTGAAGTCGACTTATTTTCCCAGGATAACAAAATTCAAGAAAATAGATGATTTGTTGAAATCGACTCCTTTGCCCAGATTCATGCCATTGCACTAAGTGATCTTGGTCAACTTCATGGAGATGTTTCCCTACACAATCATGGACCAGAAAAAGAAATCCCAAGCTATGCTCCAGAGTTAAAACCTGATTCACAATAGAGAGAAGAAGGAAATCAAGAACTCAAGGCAAACCCATCTTTAAGCTCAAGACCAGAAGCTAGAGTGGTCGCGTTGCAAGAAATGGATCAAGAACAAGCAGTGCAGACTAGAGCCAAGAAATGGAAAGCAGAAGCAAGGGTCCTCCAAGAAAAAGACTCAAGTACTAAAAATTCTGAAGTTTTGCAGGAAATAGACAAGGTTTTTGAAGAGACGATGAGGGAACTTCATTCATCTATCAAGCCTCCTCTACCTTCGCCAATACCATCCATCATCAAAACTGAGGAAATATTAAAGAACACCTTCTAGCAGGTATCATTGTATGATCTATTAAGACTGGATGAAAGATTTAGAAGTGAAGTTATAGGGATCATAGAGACATTGTCTCCTCCAACAATGCTTGCAATAAGTGGTGGGCACACTCCAATGAACCTGATTGTTGAATAAGTGTTGAATAAGTGTTACACGTACGATGTGTTATTGCTAGCCAAAATCGTTACCGAACAAATATTAAACGTAAAACAGTGATTCACCGTAAACTGTGTTAAACTTCCAGTAACGTCACTGAAACAACGTGGGTTCTTGGGAGTGGTAGGGGTCTGTTAGACAGAGGCCCTGTACTAATTTCCCAAATCTTTGCACAACAGTAAATAACCATTAACATGTCTTAGCTCAGTTATTAGCCTTCATCAAACAATATCCGATTTCTGGGAATCTGTGTATCTAACTCTTACAGACTAAACTGGCTATTGAGATAGGGCAATAGTCCGAGAGTTACAACAATACTAACAACTAATAGGTATTATATTCTCGTAAATCAACACACAACTTCTTCATGACAGGTATATATGCCGGATAGCAGACAAACTCACGGTAGGCAGTAAATCAACCAGAAGATACTATAATCGATAGATTCATTCGTCACAAAACTTATTAGTACTCTTCAATCAACTTATTCATGCTACTGAAGGTACTAGCTCTTCCTCATAATCGGGATTACCAGAGAATGATACCGAAGGTACTGAATCCGGTAGCACAACAGAGCATACGAGAACACACTTCCAGTTATCTATTCGGAATTCCCACTATCAATTAGCTTATGCAAAGAAATGACTGACAGTACGTAAACCCTGGGAACTTATACAACCGAACACAACGCCAACAAGCAGACACACAACCTTTTACTTACGATTCGTTACTATGCACCACAGTATCAGTGGGCGAGGCGGAATGATCAGAACACTAACAAGACTCAGACTACACAACAATACATCACACAGGCTTCGACAATCACTCTGGCAAGTCCAGAAAAACAGGCTCTCGACCACTCTTTTTCCATTGCTTTATAAAGATGTTTACAGGATGCGCGTACCAACTTTTCATGTGAATTTCGAAAACTCCGTTACATCCGGCATACATTTGTCCTACTCCGGCGGCCGTCTAACACTGGCACGCACGGTGGACTCGAACCCGCAAGTGATTTTTTATTACAAAAATTATTGTTCATCTATGATTCCTTCTAGATACATATTTCTGGCTAATCTAAATGTACGGGCTTATTTTTTCTTAAGGGTTTCTAATAACTACTTAAGGGTGTCGGGTTCTAATATTTGCGCATCTACTCTAACAGAACTAAGGGCAATGGCTTCGGTGAGAAAAATTTCGGCCTGTGTTTGCAAAAATGCCTCCTGTAAGTAGAAGTCGTTGGATAATGCTGCATCTCTGGCTGTCTTCATTTCACTTACTTGCTTCTGCATTTTGGTGATTCGGTCTTTCTGGTTGCGTACCTGATTATCTAATCTTTCAAACTGTTGATTCTGGAACTGTATAGTTTTGTGATATGCATCTCGTTTTCTGCGGGCATTCGCTAAGTCCTTTTGATATTTGGTTTCCCTGTTCAATTGGTGTTTGAGCATATTGTTGACGTCGTCTAAGGATTCTTTCGTTCTCTGTAGTTGTTCCTCGGTTTGCTTAGCTTCTCTCTGCTGCTCTTGGTATTTCTGTACTGTGTCCTGCAGCTGGAGTCTTGTTTCTTCCAGTAGGTTTCCTAGCGCGATTTGTGTGTCTTCTGTATCTTTGATTGTTTGATTTAATCTTGTTATCTCTGTGTCGGAAGCTGACAGTACTTCTTCTTTTGCAGCCAGTGCCTAATCTCGCTGGCTTAAGTTTTCTTCTTGTGCTTGGAGTGTAGCCTGTAGGTGCTTGATCTGCTTATGGAGTGCATGGTTTTCTGCTCTTGCAGCTTGTAATTCTTCCTGGAGGGGGGTGATATCTGCCTCCATCACTTCCAATTTTCTTTGGAATTCATCTCGTGCATTGTCTGTGGCTTGCTTCAGTTGTTGCGGCAGTTGTTGGGATAGATTAATCAACATTCGACCCATAGATTCTAATTCCGAAAAAACTGGAACGGGATGGGGTGGCAGAGGAGGGCGAGGTTGCGAAGAGGTTTCGGTGAGGAGTTGTTGTGAATTTGGTGGTGAATAGTTGAGGGAGGATGTAGAGGCTTCAGCAGTTTCGGTGGGGTGACTGGGCTTGATGGGACTCCGGGGTGGTTCCGGTTGGGAAATGGGGTTAACAGGCGGTGTTTTGGGAAGGGCAGAGTCAGTGGTTGTTACCGTGTTTGTTTGTTCTACATTGTTCGCTTCTGTGGATTCCACTGCCTTCAGTAGCTTATCTAGTGCATCTCTGGTAGATTCTTGCTCGTCTACCTGTTGCTCTGATTCTTTTTCGGTCGAAATTGATTCTGTTTCTGCTCTATCCTATTGTTCTTGTTGCTCAGTCGATGATTCATTGTGCATTGAAGTAGTTGTATCATGGAATGTCTCTTCTTCATTCTTCTCTTCTTCTTTATTGTCATCTCTATCTTTTCTGGCTGAACCTTGTGCTTCGCTTTCGGAGGAGCTAATCCTGATTCGTTTCCGGCAGAACAATTGATTGAGCTCTTCTTCATCTTCTTCTTCCTCATCCTCTAGTAGCTGTATTGATTCTTCATGCCTTAGGACGGGTCCTCGTGGTGGTGGTTGAGCAGTGAGTATGGTTGGGAAGAGAAAGGAAAGGATGTGGGGAAGTCTGGATCGAGGGGTGGTTCCTTTGTTAACTTGTTTCACTATGGCTACACACTCCTTGTGGATACGGTGAAAGAAAAAGGAGGCGAAATTAACGGGTTCTTGTGCAGCAAGGTCGATGGCGGAATAGAACGGGCGGGAGATACCGTAGGTGCGTTTCTGGAGGTTAAGGATTGCGACTAAGAACTGTAATGCAGTTCTTTCAGGTTCGGGGCGGCAGAGAATGGTGTATTCGTTCGATGAATGGCGGGGGAAAAGTTCGGTCATGCGGGCTACGGGGATACTTGGGCCATTCTCGCGGCCTTGTGGAGTGAGGCGGAAGGCTTCGACAAAGGCCTGGAAGGTTATTACGGTTCTAGATGGTAGGGAGGGGAAGAGCCATTGTCGTTCAGCGATGGGGGATTGGGCGATGGCAGGGATGATTTGTGCGAAGAAGGGATGGGCTTCCACTGAGTGCCATGGCAGCTCAGCGAAGTTGGCCAACCCTCGGGTGCGCAGGTATTCTCCTACCTCGGTAGGGATACCATCACAGAAAGCTGTGTAGTTTGCCAACGCTTCCATTGCGCACGCGAACACGAATACACAGGACACGACACACGGATACACAGAACACAGAAAACACAAGCACAATCACAAAAACACAATAGCGTTTTTTGGCGCAACCGAAGAGCTTAAGTACAGATATTACGGTGGGGGGGGGGGGGTAGGAAGTGATGGTTATCATTGTGCGGTGCTGGAATGATATTGCTTTTAATTTGGCATGCATGCTTGAGTAATTGGTAAGGAGGGCGGCTTATGACAAAACACGGCTATTTTAAAAAGAAAAGAAAGAACAGAATGAAAAGTAAAAGACAAAAGCTAAAAAAAAATGCGGTCCACCGCCGAATGATTTAATGCGGACAAGTAGCGCTTTGATATGGCCGCAGCTTCGAGCCGTTGATTGCTTTTGGAAGTGGATTTCCGGTCAACGTAGTCAACCAAAAAGTTGCTGGACCGATTTGCTCTGAGATTTTGTAAGGGCCGAACCACCGTAATTTGAATTTGCCTGCGGATCTATTTGACTTTGCATTATAGAAAAGTACAAGCTGTCCTACCAAAAATACAAGAGTCTTCAGGTTTCGATCGTGCGTCCTTGCCTGTCTTAGTTGAACTTCGTGCATGGTTAAAAAACTGAGCCATCGGTGCTTGTCTAACTCTCTGAGTGTGTCCAACCGAAATGATAGTGAGTCTTCCGGTAGCAGTTTCTGGGTAATGGCTACTCGTAAACTTGGTATAACTATCTCCATTGGTGCTATTGCTTCTAAGCCATAAGCTAATTTGAAAGGTGTCAATCCTGTTGTTACCTTGTAGGTAGTCCTGTATGCCCATAACACTGCAGGTAGCAGTTGATCCCATCTTTCCGGTGCTTCCATGATCAATTTCTAAAGTATATTCAGCAGAGATTTGTTTGTACTTTCGGCCAAACCATTAGCACACGGATAATAAGGAGAACTAAATTTATGTGTGACCTGGAACGACTGTGTAAGTGCCTTCATTAAATTGTTTACAAAATGAGTGCCTTGATCTGATACAATTTCCAGTGGTAATCCAAAACGTGGAAAGACATCGGTTAGTAGACACTTTGCTACCGTAACGGCTGTAGCAAACCCTAAAGCCCAGGCTTCAGCCCATCTGGTTGCATAGTCTGTACAGGTCAGTATGTAACGGTTGTTACTGAAGACTGCTGGTGGTGTAATTGGACCGATAAAATCTAGACCCCATTTCTGGAAAGGTTCCAATGGTAAGATGGGTTGCAGAGGAAAGAGATGACGTTGCAGAGGCTGTCCAGCTCTTTGGCAAGTATCACATTGTTTGACAAACTATAATATATCTCTGTACATCGTTGGCCACCAGAGACCACTCTGCAGAACTTTCCGGTGAGTTAGATTTGCAGCAAAGTGGCCACCGGAAGGAATCGAGTGAGCCAAAGTGATAACTGAGTTAACTTCATGCGGTGGAATACATCGAAGTAGGATTCCGGTGTGATCTACATAATATAATTCTCCAGCAATTAACCGAAATTGGCGGCTAAAGACTGCAATTTTCCTGCGTACTGCTCTAGAGGTCTGAGATGGAAGGCAACCATCAGTAAGAAAGGTCAAGATCTGATCATAATATGAAAATGGGATAGGTGGGTCTGCAGAATCTTCATTAATTGGTTCTGACACATAAATCGCGGGTGTCGTGTCATCTATGCCCACCGGAGCTTCACCAGAATCTAAGCGGGATAAAAAATCTGCTAAGGCATGTGAACTGCCTGGCCGGTGAATGACTTCATAGTCAAATTCCTGCAAGAGTAAGACCCATCGCGCTAATCGACCACCTAGATGCTGTTGCCGAACTAGATAGACAAGTGCAGCGTGATCTACATGAAATGTGAATTTACGGCCTAGCAAGTACTGTCTGAATTTCTTGACCGAATATACTAACCCTAGACATTCTCTTTCTGTTACAGAGTAATTTTTCTCAGCAGGGGCTAATCTTCGACTTGCATAATACACTGGTCTGAACCATTTATCAATTTGTTGCATCAACACACTTCCTATTGCTATATCTGAAGCATCGACAAATACATGAAATGGGTGATCCCAGTCCGGCGGTTGTAAGATAGGAACTTGTGTTAATAAATGCTTTAAACGATCAAATGCTATCTGGCATTCCTGGGTCCATTCAAATTGTCGAGGTGTTTTGCTAATTAGCTTGTTTAGTGGTATAGCCAGATGAGCAAGCCACCGTAAGTGCCTTCCATGCCACCGTACTTGGCCCATAAAGCGCATAACTTCTTTTGGAGTAGCTGGCACCGGAGCTTCTAATACTGCTGAAATTTTATCTGGATCTACTTGGATACCTTGTGTAGATACAATGTGGCCAAGTAATTTGCCACATGAGACCGCAAACACTGATTTGTTTGGGTTCAAGCAGAGTCTATACTCTCTGCATTTCTGAAAGCAGCACCGTAAATGGAACAGGTGTGCTATCATCTTACCGAAAATTGAAAAATTTTCGAGATATACTTGCATAAATGAAGTGAGATAAGGAGAAAATATCTCCTGCATACATCTTTGAAATGTGCTTGGTGTGTTTCTCAATCCAAACCACATTACCGTACAAGCAAAGACACCCGAGTTGGTAATAAATGCAGTTTTTGGTATAAGTATATCTTCTTCGGCCATTCTCACTTGGTTGTAGCCACTGTATCCATCTAGGAATGAATACATCTCGTGACCTGCTACTCTATCAAGCATGGTATCCAAAAAGGGGATTGGAAAAGGATCCGATACGGTTGCTGCATTTAATTTTCGGTAATCTACACAGATTCTCAATTGCTTGTTTTTCTTAGGCACAATCACAATTGGAGAGATCCATTCAGCATGCTCTACTGGTATGATGAATCCGACTTTTAATAACCTATCAAGTTCTGCCTTTACCTGAGATGTATAATGGGGATTCATCCGGTAGCTGGTTTGCTTTATCGGTCTTGATTCTGGCTTCAGCATGACCCTGTGCTGGTAGATACGGGGGTCCAATCCTTTCATGTCTTTGTAGTCCCATGCAAAGACGTCAGTGAATTCTCGGAGTAGCTGGATTAATCTTGCTTGAAATGTTTCCGGTAAGTTTTGCTTTATCTTTACATGACGCGGATGATCTTCATCTCCTAAATTGTAAGTGATCAGCTGATCTTCGGAGACATATAACTGTTGATGTTTTTCTGTGTTGTCTGTTGGTTTAAGAAGTTGTTGCAGTTAATCGTCATGTGTCGAAACAGTGTCTTCCTTCTTAGCCTCTTCTGTGATGGGTATTACTGTACAAACTGAAGCATTCCAATTATCTACAACGGTCTGTAGATCAACAGTTCCTAAGGAAATTAAATCAGTGTTATTCTTCAGAAACTCTTCTTCTTCATCGTCTGACAATCCATCTAGCATATGGGCTGGTTCAGCAAAATACGGTCTAGCATGTAGCTCGCAAGGTTGTATCTAATTTTACCACATATCTACGATTGGCATGTTTAAACGTAAGCTCTTGTGCAGACCAGTCCTGTATTACCTTCGCATGCTTCAGCCAAGGTCGGCCGAAAAGAAGGTTGTAATCCAAAGTGGATTCTGGCAAATCTAGTATAACAAAGGTCATTTTAAAGGTCGTACCTTGTAAAGTGATGGGTACATTCCGTACAAGTCCTACGAGATGGACTCTTGATTGATCTGCTATTCTGACAAAAAATTGAACTGGTTCGATTTCGATCCATCCTAATCTTTTGCATACTGCCGCAGTCGCAATGTTAACACCAGAGCCTCCATCAATTAATACCTGTGTAATCTTATGATTCTTATACCATATTGTAATCAAGGGGTCTGAATGATCAACCGTAGAATCAAGTTCCGGTTGAACTGCTGTTGTCGCCGGAATACAAGAAGGTATCGGACTGGCCTGTTGTTGGAACTGTTGGCGAATCCCAGGTACTAATGCCAGTAGTTGGCCCAGAGGCAGAGTGATAGATGCCTTAGATAAGATTTCCTAGGCCTGTTGAGATTGATTGATAGACTCTACTGATGTTGAAGTTGATGCCTCTACTGATGCGGAGGTGTCTACGGTTGGTAATGTATCTGCTGTTGATGATGTTCCTGCTGCTAACTCCCTTTGTTGTGTTCCTTCCTTTGTTAACGAGGGCTGGGTTACCGGAATAGGTTCTGGGAAGACTGGTGGTTCTGCTGTGGTCCATTGACTAGCCTTGTTGTACATTCTGTGTTGTTCACGTATCCCTGGTTCAAATATTTCTACTGCTGGTTGCAGTTGTTTACCGGAAGGGGCTGGACTGCAGCAGCCTGTGTCTCCACCGGTGTGATTTTTACCATGTTGGCCATTAGATTTTGACGTTCCTTCTTCCTTTGATCATACTCAGCTGCATCCTTGCAAAATCTCCTAATATGTCCAAATTCACCACAAAAATGGCAGCGTGGTGGTGGTAAATTGAGATTTTCCGGTGGTGGTCCATTCTGCCAGCGGTTTGCATTATAGTTGTTATTCCTCTGTCCTCGGTAATTTCGATATCCTTGTTGCTGGTTGTTTCTCATTTGTGGAGGCACATAGTGGTTGGCTGTCTGCCCTTGTTCCTGGATAATTGCATTGACAGTCGCTGTTCCCTGTACTCTAGCATTGTATGCGTAGTTTTTGATGGTGTGTCCGGCAATGTTGCAGATAGCACAGAATGTCTGATTAAGTGCGCAATTGGCACTGGTATGTCCTGAATTTTTGCATATGTTGCAGTATACTTGTCTAGTCATATCTTCTACAACATTTTTGTTTGCTTTTAACCATTCCAAGTCTTCTGTAAATCCACCGACTTTGTTTTCCAGTTGCAGAGTCATTGCAATGACTGCATCGAGGGACATGGCTCCGACACATCTTATGATCATAATCTGCTTAAGTTGTGGAACCAAGCCATTGATGAACCACTGAGTGATAACGTCATCTGGCAAGTTAGCGTGGGCCGATGGTAGTTGCCTTAAGTGTGTTCTGAAGAGAGTAGCATACTCCTGTACGGTTTGATTTGGTTTCTGTCTATTGTTTTGCAGATAGTCAAAAATTTTGGCTGGATTCTTTTTTAGCCTGAATCGCTGCAGAAAAGCATCTCGTACTGCTTCGTAGGTGCCGAAATGATTAATATCATATTTTGTAAGCCATCTAGCTGCTTCATTAACAAGTGTAGATTGGAAGACAATGGCTTTCTAGGCCTGATCCGGTGGATGGTTGAGAACTGTGTAGCTTATCTCGAAAGTGCGTACGTGAGCACCCGGATCATCTCCTGGAAATCCACCAAACTTCGTGTATGTCACTCCCGTTGGAGGTGGCCTGGGTGTACATAACTGTTGTTGTTGCTCTTGTCCGTTCATCGTGAGTGTATTATACCTTCCTTCTGTATCTAGGGTCTGAATATCTGAACTACCGGAATCTGTATCGTCGGATGGCGCACTTTCCGATGCAATAAGCTTGCTTAATATGCTGCGAATCTCTGTTTCAAACAGCCTTCCTTCCTCCTTGATGTCCAGTGTATGGGAACTCGCTTCCAAGCATGGCAGATGGGCTGAAGATTCAGCAGAAAATGCTAAACCGTCACCGAAAAACTGTGATTCTCGTACCAAAATATCACCGGAATGAACCGAAATTATGCCCGAATTCGGCGTTTTTTCGCCTTCGCCGATTTCTTTGACTAGAGTGTTTCTAATCGTAGATGAATCTGAATCTTTTTCCAAGATTGTTAAACTAGATTCCCACTGTGTCTTGGTAGATTCTGGAATTACTATATCTTCGACAAACTGTGCTGAAATAGTACCGGAATGTACCAGAGGCGTAACAGATTCCACCGGAATATGACCGGAATCAGTTTTAACGTTCTTAACTTTCTTGACAACTGGGTCAGTCCTAGTTGTATTTCTACCTCCCAAAGTTGGCTTTAGTATATTAAGTACTCCAGACTGATGGTTCTTGGGATACGTTTCACCGGATCGAGTAACCGGCATGTATCATTTTTCGTACTAATCGCGTAGTATTACTAACAGAACAGTCTGCAACAATCTGATTCTGTTGCTACTGCCAATCGAACGATAATCTAATTCTGACAGATGACTGGCAATCTTGATGCCACCTTCCCACAGACGGTGCCAAGTGTTGAATAAGTGTTGAGTAAGTGTTACACGTACGATGTGTTACTGCTAGCCGAAATCGTTACCGAACAAATATTAAACGTAAAACAGTGATTCACCGTAAACTGTGTTAAACTTCCAGTAACGTCACCGAAACAACGTGGGTTCTTGGGAGTGGTAGGGGTCTGTTAGACAGAGGCCCTGTACTAATTTCCCAAATCTTTGCACAACAGTAAATAACCATTAACACGTCTTAGCTCAGTTATTAGCCTTCATGTATCTAACTCTTATAGACTAAACTGGCTATTGAGACAGGGCAGTAGTCCGAGAGTTACAAAAATACTAACAACTAATAGGTATTATATTCTCGTAAATCAACACACAACTTCTTCATGAGAGGTATATATGCCGGATAGCAGACAAACTCACAGTAGGCACTAAATCAACCAGAAGATACTATAATTGATAGATTCATTCGTCACAAAACTTATCAGTACTCTTCAATCAACTTATTCATGCTACTGAAGGTACTAGCTCTTCCTCATAATCGGGATTACCAGAGAATGATACTGAAGGTACTGAATCCGGTAGCACAACAGAGCATACGAGAACACACTTCCAGTTATCTAATCGGAATTCCCACTATCAATTAGCTTATGCAAAGAAATGACTGACAATACGTAAACCCTGGGAACTTATACAACCGAACACAACGCCAACAAGCAGACACACAACCTTTTACTTACGATTCGTTACTATGCACCACAATATCAGTGGGCGAGGCAGAATGATCAGAACACTAACAAGACTTAGACTACACAACAATACATCACACAGGCTTCGACAATCACTCTAGCAAGTCCAGAAAAACGGGCTCTCGACCACTCTTTTTCCATTGCTTTATAAAGATGTTTACAGGATGCGCGTACCAACTTTTCGCGCGAATTTTGAAAACTCCGTTACATCCGGCATACATTTGTCCTACTCCGACGGCCGTCTAACATGATGAAAGCTTCAATTTCTAAGAACTTCACAAAGGTATCAACCAACTCTCTAATGGACTTCAGGAGTCCATGTCTATCAGTCACTATATACGGAATAACTATAAATGGAGTCATAATCGATGGAGATTCAGGCATAAATCTCATGCTAGATTTTACCCTCAAATCACTTGGACTCCAACTTTCAGGTGAAGCAAAGTTCACAATAACCTTGGCTGATTAGAGTCGAGTTAAACCTCTTGCTATTGTAGAAAAGGTACCGGTAGAGATGGACAGGCTCACATTCTTTCTAGATTTTGTGGTGTTAAATCTACCGCAGGTCAATGGAGGCTTTCCTCTACTCATAGAGAGGCCATGGCTAAGGCACATCCAAGCCATGCATGATTGGGGAAATGATACTATTTTAGTTAACCTACCGGGGCAAATACAGAAACAAGTACAGTTAGATCCGAAAGGATCTCATGGAGGTAATGCTCATTCTTTCTCTATTCTTGAAGAAAAACACATTCCTATCGCGAAAGCATGTAATGAACATTAGGGGAAAAAATGAACCCTGAATGGGCCTTTTAGATTAAGGAGTGATTAGTGATGGACCAATCAGAAGAGGGTGGTGGCCACAGTCTATGCCCTATAAAATACTAGGCTGAAGGGTGGAGAGGGGACATATTTCTCCCTTATTTAATGAGCTGCCTCTAGAGAGATAATGAATCTCGTAACTCAGTTGGGCCCAAAAATTCAAAATTTCTGAAAAGTTAAAAAACTCATCATAACACCTGAAAATGGACCCCCCATTAATTTTTAGGGTCAAAAGTACTCTTTTTGACCCCAAATTCAAAATCCGTGCATGTTTTGAGCTGAAAAAAATGAGTTTTTTCAAAAATACTCAAAAAAGAGTTATTTCCCTCCTAAACCTCACATTTTCATACCCAGGTCCCAAAAAGTCATCTTTTCCCACTACTTTCACTCTGTAGCACACCATTGAAGCTCCTGTTTCTACACTCCAACCTACCTGCATCTCCTATCTCGAATTACTGTTGTAGCTTGAAGACCTTTAGCTTCAATGGAAACATCTAAAGCTTCTAGGCAACCAAAAGATGAAATCCTCACATTAAGATGTCACAATATCAAAGCCACAGATGGGTAGTGGCTATCACATGAGTACTCCAAAGGTGCATGGGTGTACATGCAACCCTCTAGAGTTGGGCCTCATCGAGTTAGAGATCGTGGAAACTTAGATCTTCATTGGAAGGGAAAGTTACTTGGCTTCAAGAAGCATAGAGACAATGGGATGGTTGCTATTGTACAACATGTTTTTACAATGGCAACTATGAAACTTGAAAACTCTAGTAGTATGAGATATCCTGTGAACTGTAAGTATTACTCTACAATATTTATGTTTTCTTGTGTCGAATATATTTCTGAACTATTTAGATATGTTTTTGTTTGTTTCAGATGTATTTCCTTCTACTTTGGTGGAAGAGCAACCACTTCATAGTCTTACAGGTACTTTCCAGGCATTGCATGCAAATGTTGGTGCACTAGTCTTTCCAAATATATCTCCTGCTCAACTTTACCATGATAGATTTTTCTTTTACACACATAGATATGTTGTACCCTCTACAATGAATGGTTTTGGAAGGTTAGAGAGAATTGAAGTACATTCTCTTCTTAGCTTGGAGTGGCCAAAACCTGATATATGGTCCGTATCATCTTTGAAGCAAAAGATGGTAATGGATATACATAACTCTTTAAAATTCACAAAAGTGTCTAGGTCTGTAGGTTTGCACTGGTCTTTTCCCATTCATTGTTTTGTATATTTATTCCAAGGATTCTCATTCCAAGAGACTTCCACCATGTTCATGTGTAAAGATATCACATATGAGCAAGTCGAAAGTCTTCTTGGTGAAAATTGGGGTTTGATGGAAGGAATTGCAAAAGGTGATAATATCTCTGTAAAATAGGTGGAACAGGTATAGCATTTCGATCTTTGAAACAACGTACTTCATTATACATCAGATTCTACTATGATCGTTGGATGTGCAAACTTGGCAAATGGATACCATTTCAAAGTTCAGAGGGATCTTTGCATTCATTTGAAATAAAGCTTAGATTGCCCAACAATGAAACAGAAACTATTTTAGTGAATAATCATTGGACCTTGGCTAATCTGAGAGAACACTTGATGATTATGGGGTTTGAAGGACTAACTCAATCCATCTTCAAAATTCAAGGACATAAGGTGAGAAATGTTTCATGTTTTTGTTAAAGTAATCTTTTTGTTATTGTTTATTTTACTTTAATGACTTCAATTTGTTGCAAATTGATTACAGGTGGGCAGAAGAATGGAATACAAAATGAAAGTCCTTGTAGATTGGAGCAGAGATGGAATAGAGCTCTCATTGTCATAGTTCTTTTGCAACCTGATAATGTCACTTCTTGGGCCCTAGTCATTGTATCTCATGGTTTTTGCACTTTCAAGAACCTTGTAAAAAGTAGGACAATTGATTCATGTTAGATATTGTATATACCTTATTCTCTGCAATGATAATTTCAAAACTTTTGGAATGTCAAAAATTCTGTTCACTACTTTGAAATGTGGTTGCTCATGTTTTTTTCTGTGCATTATTTTGTCATCCGAAACTCATTTTTTGAAATTGCACTTCTTTATTCTATACTTTTAAAAGTGGGCCCAGTCAATTTAAAAACTTGAAACTACTATAAAAATGGCTCTATGTGCTCATTTCTCACATTTGCACTCTCAAAGAGCTAGAAAGCACAGACTGCAAGCCTCTAGAAATCTCGCGCGCAAGCAATGGCTGCTAGCACTTCCACTCCCATGAAATCTCCTCGAGATTTATTCATGGAGTTTTTGGAAACTACAGACTACAATGGTCGTACGGATTTGTATGACCTAGTCTGTAGAGTCCCTAATCTTGAAGGGACAATAGCCATGAATTCCGATGTGATCGATGAGATCACAGATTTTATGGAACTCTATATTTTAAGATATGCCATAGATATTCCAGCATATGAGTGTAAATGGGTCCCCTGTGACCTGCTTTTTTACATTCATAAAGGAGATGAGGCATTTGCGAAGCGCTTAAAGTGTTTCATGGCGATTGCTGAGGCTTCAGGGCACCTGTTAGATGACACAGTGCCCTTAATTAAACAATTAAATAAGAAAAGGAAAATGGGAAGAAAATATCTTTCCTACGTAGCAACAACAATCTTTTTTGTCAATGAGGAGCCCGAACCTTCACCCATGGACCTACCCCATCTTGTTACTGGGGGTTTTGTAGATGACAAGAAGGAACCCCAGACAGAAGCTCTCAACTTATTAGAAGAGAGTCAAAAAATTTCCAGAGAATTTCCTCAAGGAGTAGTGGACAAATTAAAGGAAGCCAGTACACAGAAGAGTCCACCCTCCAACTTAGACCCCGTGGAACCCACTCTACCAGAGGTAGAGATAGAAATGTTTTCAGATGTACTTGTTGATGGAGAGGAATTTTTGTTCCTGCACGATATTGAGAAGGCATTCGGTCTACGCCTCGACGAATGCCTTAGTATTTTCAGCTCAACCTCGGATGTTCCCATGGACAACACTTCTAACATTATCAAAAAGGCAACAATTCCACTTGGTGAATCAGTTGCGGACACCATTGCATTAGTGTGTGAAGAGATTTTGAGCCATGCCAACCAAGATGCCAGTGAAGAAGATCTAGCCACAGCAAGGGAAAGAATTTTGGAAAAGAAGATTCCAACATCCCCTGTTGTGGAGCAAAGTGGCATGGCCCATTCATCAATTCCACTAGATGCAATGGGAAGAGGAGAGGATGAAGACAGGCTTCAAGATGTAAGTCTCTACTGACATTTATGGTTGTCTCATATTTATACAAGATGTATCTATTTAATTTTATGATTGTCTATGTGCAGGAAACAATTGAAGTGGATAAATTTGCAGCAAGGAGTGGTGGTGACCGTGTTTCCCGGGGCCATGGCTCTTCCTTGGCACAGTACATTGGAAAATTGCCAAAGGAAGATTTTGTAATAATCCACAAGGACTTTTCCCCTCAAGGACACTTCATGACTTGGTGTATGAAGGCCTTGAGTAAAGTTTTGTGCCTATCTACAATAATGCAAGGGACCAATTGTATATTTCTAGTTAGGAAGTCCCTTGCCCTTACTACCCTAGGAGTTAACTTTAGAGGAAAAATATTAGGTCAAATAGGAATAGCTTTGGGTCTTGGATTGACAGACCCTCAATTAATATCCCAATCAGTTTTGACTTACCAATTGCCTCTATCTTTTCAGAGAAGAAACAATGTAGTGGAGAGGCTCAAGGCCAAGAGCCAATTGTAAAAACTTTATAATACCAATGTTTTGTTTTTCCAATTTCCATGTGCATCCAATCTATTATATCTTTATGGTTTGACAATCTCATAACTTTTGCACAGTTTAATCAGTCTTTTTCCATTGTTTCTTGTAATTTGTGTTGCCCAAAATGCATGGAATGGCTAAGGAATGCAAAAAAAAAGGCCTGCCACAGAAACGCGGGGATGGGCCCTGCAAAACTTTTGCAGGGCCCATCCCCGCGTTTCTGTGGTAGGCCTTTTTTTTGCATTCCTAGGCCATCCTATGCACTAGATTACCTGTATTGCAAGTCTATCTTCTCAATTAGCACCTTCACTTGGGGAAATGTGGAACACTCTTCTTATATGCAATAATTAGAGAAAATTAAGACTCCTCTGGGTGCATATAAACATGCAGCAGTAAATCAGTGCATGTATGTTCATAAACATTGCTTAGCTATTGGTCAGGGGTTTAGCATGCAGTGCACTCTAGCCAAGGCCAATCATATGCCCCCATGTGCATGGCATGGGTTTTCATGGCTTGGAAATGCCAAAAAAAGGCCTGCCACAGAAACGCGGGGATAGGCCCTGCAAAACTTTTGCAGGGCCCATCCCCGCGTTTCTGTGGCAGGCCTTTTTTTGGCATTTCTTGGCCATGAAATGCATTAAATAGCATTACCACTTACAACAAGTACAGAAAAAAGAATGATACAACTATGAAAAACACTTCAAAGATGTACTGGAAAAACACACCTACAAACATAGGAGAAATAAACTTCAAAACATGTACACTAAGAGATAAACATTTGGGAGAGCAAATATGAGATGACAAAGATTATATTCATCATTTGGGTTTTACAAAATATTCATCGTATGGGATATACAAAAGGTTATCCAAACAAGGGAGTACAAATTATGGTTAATGGTTATTCCCTCTAATTCTCCTAGCTAGCTGCAAATCTTTAGGTTGTATTGTCACTCTTTTTGCATGGATGGCACATAGGTTAGAGTCCTCCAACATTGATATAAGATACGCCTCTGCAGCTTCTTGGAGAGCTTCAATGGCTATCCCTTGGATACGAAGTCCAGCGCAATAGCGTTGGATCTCTTCCTTCACAACTCTTGCAAATGACCTTCGTGGAATCAGAAGCTCCACAGACTTTTGATAGTGTCGAATCTCCGCAAAGGCTCTGGTTTGCTTTCTGCGCCTTTGTGGTGCTCTTGCATTTGGGGGGATGTTGGGTTGTGGTCGTTGTGGTCTACGACGTGGTTGATAGTTCTTCTTTCTTCTTGGAGGACGCCTAGATGGTCGTGCTTCATCATTTACTTCCTCTGCCCGACCTTGCTCTCTTTCTTCATCGGTTGGTCTTTGTCCTTGTCCTGGGGGGAGTGTCTTGCCTCCTTGTGTTACTCGATGGTTCACGGGGATATCATCATTGTTCCATGGTGGCTCATTTATACTTTCTTCATCTGAGGAACATGATAAATTTGATGTCTCAATCACAACTCGTCTATGTCCTCGTTGTTTGGGCCTTGCCTTCATTGGTGTCCTGATTGGGGGCTCATCATGAGATGCAGAAGGGGAATAATTTATTTCTTGGGATACATCTCTCTCTGGTGAACCTTCATCCCCCCGTGATGCAATGCTACCGGACTGTGTCCTTGCACCCGGGTTTCGTCTTGAAGAGTGGCTTGTGGTTCGTCGCTTCTTGTGGGGTGTCATCCATGTTGGGCGCTGAGTACCTTGCACATGGCTAGGGTAGACGACATGATCCTTCCTAGCAGTCTGCTTTGTGCGTGCCATTCTCTTAGGTTGTAAAGTGGTAAAATGAGGAAGGACACCTCTATTTATAGGCTTTCACTTAAGAATTGTCCTGTTCACATTTAAATGGATAAAAATTAGTTTTAAGACATTAAAAGTATATTCACAAAAATAGTAGAATTTTATTTGAAGTGAAAGGGGTTATAAAAACCTTGAAAAGTATAATGCATTTTAAGAGTTTGGAAATTATTTCCAAGCAGAACCCTCGCGGACTCTTTGTGCACGCCATTGGGCATGATGTTCGGGTCCTGACGATGACATCCACTTCTCTCTTGCAATATCATGTTGTAGCTTCCGTGTAATCTTTGCTAGTTGTGACTCACATGCCTTTTCCATTACATATTTTCTAGCAAATGTCGCACGAAAGAACCAATTGAACATTTCTTCTAAATAGTTTGATTGGAGTAGACCACCCCCATGACGAGTGTTTTTAAAGTAAACACCTCTAGCCATGTAATGTGACTTCTCCATTCCTTGTGTACTAAAAATGTCCAGTGACCCATATCGATTCATAAAATATGCTCCATGTGCAAAAAGAATATGCTATGATCTGGTCAATAAGATATACACATAGTGTTTAAGACCAAATAAAAAAATGTAAGCAAAACTTACTATGTAATGTGTAATGTTGCTTTCTCCCCAAGATAAGATGAATGACTGTGTAAACTCCTTCAAAGTCACTTGGAATAATTCTCGTTGTGAAGCATTAGTGGAAGCCAAACACATCAAATGTAACAATTGATCGAACGATGACCAAACCTTCTTTCGCTTGTTAATGAGATCAACCTGACTATCATTGTCAGTTGTAATTGAACAGAGGTCCTTCCAAATCTCCCATTTCCCATCATCTTGACTATTCACATCTTTTTTAAAGAAACGTCGTGCCTTCTTCCTAGTCATTGAAACTTGTTGTAAAATCTCTTGAGACTCACCATACTTCTTAACAACTAAAGATACGTGGCCACCATGACAACCTATAGAATTCAAAAGATCTTCTATTTTCTGGATTGCTATTGTAGACCTCTCTAGTGGTTTCATTGCAAATGCATATTCAACATGGAGCTTCAAAAGCCTATCAAAGATCCTCATGAATGCATGCAAAGTACAAAAGTGAACATTGACTAATGGAAATGGGATAATGGGGTTCCAATCATTGCTTATTTTATCACGAGTCGGTTCCTGTAACATTGGACACCTCAAAAGTGATATCTCCCATTCCCTGTGATTCAATGAGTCTATTTCATCAATTTCTTCAGAGTCATCAACTCTCGTCAATGCCCTTGCATGTTTAGACTGTCTCTTAGATCCTTTGTAACCTTGTGTACAATATGGGCAAGGATAGAGAGAAGATGCTCCTTGTTTACAACCTAACATGCATTTTATACTCTTAAGGTCTCCACCCAAATGCCATTCTACATCAAAATCACCTATATCATCTACAAAAAGCTTTTGCCCATGTATTTGAGAAGAGATTACTTCCGTAATCCACGGAGTCCTACTAAAAATCCATGAAATAACATTATTTGTTTCTTTGGGAACTTCTATAGCACCTAACCACCAGATATCTCTCTCTGATTGCACAGTGTAAGTCAAATGGTCCCTCCCTCCTAAAGTTTCATCACTCATTGCATGGTCCATAATTTCGTTCATTAGCGTCACACTCAACCTTTCTAGTCGCCGACCCTTTATGATTTGACACTCATCAAGCTTTAGTATGAACTTTAACTTAACGTTACAGTCTGCACAAAAGAGAAAACATTATCTTAATATGACACACAATAGAACTTCAACACCAAATAAAATGTAGTAGGGGTACCTTTGATTGTTGAACTATAAAAGTGAACCATTGCTTGTTGAAGCTTCTGAAGATCCACAAATATATTGTTGAATTTAGTGTAAGTAAATCCTTGTGTAGATAAGATTTTTGATTGCTTCTTGGGAATATTTGGATGATAAATAGAGGCAGGCATAGTTTCTTCTATGAATAAATATTGTCCAATAGTACAAGTCACATCCTCATTTGAAGTTTTTTTATTGATAGACAATTTATATGGGCATGGAAATATACTTTGAGAAATACCTTGTGATTGTAAGGCTTGCCTGAGAAGGGTGTACATTGTAGTATACCCATTTCTACTGATGCCTGCTTCGTCACATATTGCCTGCACATCTTGCACTGTGATAAGATTTTTTAACTTCTTTGAAAACTCAGCTTCAACAACAACTCTAATACACTTTCCTATGCGTGAGTCTAAAGCAGAAGTGATTTCTTTGGTGTTTATACAGCTATTCATCAGCTTGAATTGGTCTTGTGTTGTTGATGAAGCAGTTATGTCTTCAATAAACGACCTACACAATGAAATATTCCATTACAAATCTTCATTAAAACATATAAAAGTAAAACAAACACTCACCTTGTTGCATATATACGTCGTTTGCGTGCTCCACCACCTTTTGAAAGAGCTTCAAAGGATGACAATGATCTTTTCCTATGTCTCATACCAAGTGGAGTCTCTTTCAGCTGCTGGAGATTGGCAGTTAACTTTGAAATTGTGCTTTGTTTTGCTTCAGTATCCTGTTCCAAATCTGCAAGTTGTTTTTGTAAAGATATGATTGTGCTTTCTAAAGTGACCACCCTCATATGATGGATGTGATGTTGTTGGAACCAATACTTAGCAGTAGCAAGTGAATGTGTAGATAATCTCTTGCAGTAACCTAATAGTCCAGCTTCACCCGCACCAATGAACTGAAGTAAAGTTGAGAGGTTATGGAATGTTGGATGGTAAGAAGATATTGGATCAAGAGGATAGAGTGAACCATGAGCCCAAAGATCAATACTTTTTTCTCCAGCTGCACGACGTTCATTTTGAGAATTGGCATCATTGGTGCATCGTGTATTTGGAGCAAACTCTCTAGGCACACGAACATGGATACTTGTTGATGCAGGAGCATGAGGACGTTCTACTGTGAAGTTTGTGATACATGTCAACACCATCTTTGCTAATGACCAACAATATCAAAAACAAAGATGAAAAACCGGTTGGAAGGGAGTCTAAAGCATAGGTTTTGCTCAAAAAATGTGTTTTCTTGTATGTGTATGGGTTAAAGTGTATTTTTCCACTGAGTATGGCTGAAAATGATGAAATTTGAAAAAAGTCATTTTTTGGGGGAAGCATAGTCACGGATTTGATGATGTGGCACTTACTTTTGGAGGGAGTTTGAAAATTATACTTTTTCTAAAAGAAACTTCAGAAAATGGGCCCAAAAAAGTAACTTCTGACATATATATTAAAAAATAGGCTCTTTTGAGTTAATATACACTGAAAATGAGACTTTTTAAAAAAATTCATTTTTTTATTCAAATACATGTACGAGTTTGATGATGTGGAAAGTAGATTCTCTTTCTCTCTCTCTAGAATAAGAAAGAGAGAGGCCTATTGAAGCCTAAAAAGAAGCCTACTCCAGCCTACTAAAAAGTGCCCTATTAAATGCACTTTGTCCCCTTAAACAAGAACAGAATTAAGCTTAATCCCTAAAAATTAGGGATCCTTACAAGGCCCATGCAGGGTTCATTTTTTCCCCTAATGAATTGAAATAAATGATGACCAAGATCTTTTGGAATGGATGCAAGCCTTTCCATGTTATGGCATATCTATTTGTGAAGGGGAGTCTGAACAGGTAGAAACTCTTGGGCTTGGAGAACCCGTCATGGACTTGAGGAGAGGAAAGAAAGGAGTCTCGAAGGATTTGACCCAAGGAAAGGAGAAAAGAGCTGCAGTAGATGAGTTACTGATACCATCCGACATACAATGGATGAAAGAGCTTTCACCTTCATGGACGCAAGAAAAGGAATCAAAGATCAACATAGAGGAATCTCCGGCCTATCCACAATGCATTTTTGAAGACCAAAACGAAGAATCAGCCATGACATCTCAACCTGTAAGACAAGTCAATCTTGGAAACGAGGAGCATTCACAACCAATCTTACTAGCAACATGGGTTTGGGATCATCCATCCTTGCTCCATCAGGTAACCAATTTCATGCAAAATTTCAAGGATGTGTTTGCATGGAGTTAAAATGACTTAGAAGGAATTCTTGTTCATCTTGGAGAGCATTCTATTCCATTGATTCATGATGCTAAGCCAGTAAGAGGAAGGATTTATGGACTTAATCCAAAGTATGCAAAAGCGATAAAAAAAGAAATAGAAAAGCTAGAGGATGTGAGGATCATTGTCCCAGTGGAGCATTCTGAATGGTTATCATCGATGCTAATAGTCCAAAAGAAGAAATCCATCAAGATTCTTGTTTGTGTCAATTTTCGGGCTCTCAACAAGGTTACGATTCCCGATGGATTTCCAACCCCATTTTTAGAACAAGTTTTGGAAGATGTGGCTGGTCATGTTTTATATAGTTTCATGGATGGATTTAGCGGATACAACCAAGTGTTCATCCATCCAAAGGACCAAGCTAAAATTGCATTTGTAACTCCATGGGGTACGTATGTATATACTAAGATGGCTTTTGGATTATGCAATGCTCCTGCCTCTTTCAATCGAGTGGTTTACTCAATCTTCTGATCATTGTTGCCAAAATTCTTGAGAATCTTTATGGATGACTTCTCCACCTCTTCAAGCACTAGATGTTCTACTCTAGTAGAAAACTTCACTGATCATCTTTGTCAATTGGAACAGGTTTTTAGTGCTTGCAGAGAAGCCAAATTGAAACTCAATCCAAACAAATGTCACTTTTTGGTGACCGAAGGGACACTCTTGGGTCACATAGTCTCAACAAAAGGTATGGCTCTGGATCCTAACAAAATCAAAGCAATACTTCATATGCCCAAATCAATTAATGCAAAAGAAATCCACAGTTTCTTAGGACATACCGGCTATCACCAAAAGTTCATAAAAATGTATGCTGAGATAACTAAGCCCCTCTCTAGGCTCGTTAGCAAAATGGTACCCTTTCAGTGGTCTGAAGTAGAAGACAATGCATTCACCCTTCTAAAGACCAAACTTATCAGTGCACCTATTTTAGTAGCACCAGATTGGAATGCTACCTTCCATGTTCATGTGGATGCAAGTTCTATAGCTGTAAGAGCCATACTCACACAACCTAGCAAAGAATATAAACTTGATCGACCCATTTACTATGCTAGCAGAGTTTTAACTAAAGCAGAACGCAACTATAGTACTACTGAAAGATAAGCACTTGCTATTGTTTTCTCCCTCAAGAAGTTTCGTCATTATTTGTTGGGAATTCACTTCACTATCATCACCGATCATCAAGCAATCAAATATTTGCTAAACAAGCCAAACATCTATGGAAGAGTGTGGAGGTGGCTACTCTTATTCCAAGAATTCAACTTCAAACTAGTTCAATGACCTGGGAAGCACCATCTGATGGTAGATCACCTTTCAAGGATTAAAGGACATCCGGAACCAGTTACGGGCATAGAAGACAACCTCCCAGATCAATCTTTATTTCAAGTAAGCACTTACCCTACTTGGTACAAGGACGTTCATCATTTGTTAACTACGGGAATCTGCCCACCTAATCTCACACCACTCGAACGAAGAAGATTGCTCCTAAAAAGTAAGAATTTTTCAATCGTTCAAAATACTCTTTTTTGAGTAGGATATGATGGGATCTATAGGAGATGTTTCCTACAACATGAAGTACAACAAATACTAGAAGAAGCCCATGGAGGAATAGTTGCATGCCATTATCCATGTCACATAAGAGCACATCGGATTTTACATGGAGGATTATGGTGTCCTTATCTTTTTCCAGATGCAATAGAATATGCAAAGACATGCGACACTTGCCAACATTGTGCACCAAAACTGAGTAAGCTCAACAACCAACCCTTGCAAATTTCTTTATCATGGAGACCATTTGAAAAATGCGGATTAGATTTTGTGGGGCCAATCTATCCCATCACTTCTACTTCGAATGTGAAGTACTTGTTGGTGGCCATTGATTACGCCACCAAATGGGCAGAAGTTCTGGCAACAAAAGATTGCACTTCTCATACGGTAGCCTCTTTCTTGTATGAAAATATTTTCTGCAGGTATGGCTGTCCAATTGAAGTTACAAGTGACCAAGGATCTTATTTTATCAACAAAACCCTAACTGAAATATTTATGAAGTAGAAAATTTTCCACAAAAGATCATGTGCATATTACCCACGAGCCAATGGTCAAGCGGAAAGCACCAACAAGGTACTCGTCTCGCTCTTGAGGAAAATGTGCTATCTCCATCCCTTGACATGGGGCACTACCTACCTAGGTGTGGTATGGACATACAGGACGGCATTCAAGGTAACCACGAAACATACTCCCTTCCAATTAGTATATGGTCTTGAAGCAATAGCTCCATTAGAATTTCTAAAAGGATCAAGCAGAGTAGGACATCCAAGGATTGATAATTTGCAAGTCATAAGTAACATCAATATGAACAGATTAGATCAACTAGAGGAAAAGAGAACAATAGCAGATTCAACTCTCGAGAAAGAGCAAATGAAGCGGAAAGCATGGCACGGCAGAAATTTGTGGAAGAAAGAAGTCAAGGAAGGATCATTGGTCCTTCTATATCAACCAAGCTTGTATAACAAGAAAGAAAAGAAGTTATCCATCAGATGGACAGGTCCTTACAAGGTAAAAGAGATCTTTCCTCAAGGGGCGGTACGTCTCTCCACTCTTGAAGGAACTCGAATCCCTTTGGTGAACCGGTCTCGTCTCAAACCTTACCAACTTTCCGCCAAACCCATTGAAGACAATTGGATCACCACTGTAATTTGACTGAAAAGCAACCAAAAAGTCTATTTTTCTTGGTCTAAATTTTTTTGGTCTAAATGTTTTAGTCAATTTGTTTTTAGTCAATTTTTTAGTCAAAATTTTTTAGTCGAAATTTTTTTAGTCAAATTTTTTTAGTCTAAATCTTTTAAGTCGACTTTGATTTAAGTTTTAGTCAAATTTTTTTTAGTCAACATTTTTTTGGTCAAAATTTTTTAGTCAATGGTTTTTTAAGTCTAAACTTTTTAGTCGACTTTGGTTTAAGTTTTAGTCAAATTTTTTAGTCAAAAATTTTTTTAGTCAAATTTTTTTAGTCTAAACTTTTTTTAGTCAATTTGGGTTTAAATTTTAGTCAAACTTTTTTTTAGAAAAATTTTTCTTAGTCAACTTATTTTGGTCTAAATTTTGGGGTTAATTAGGTTATTTTTTGGGTCATTTATTTTAGGCAACTTTTGAGTCGATTTTTTGCAAGAATTGAGCTGATTTTTTGAGTCCATTGTGGAGGGCAGCATGCAATGAAATCTCTTTTTCCAAGAGCTAAAGTTCATCCTCCATCGGGACGCTACCATTCAATGAGGATAGCTTCAAGGATTAGATCAGCTGCAAGTCGATTGTTTTGGATTTCTTCTTAGTAGACTAAACAGGCAAAGTCGATCGGCAATAGCAGCTAATCGCAATCACTTTAATTTGTCATCACTGAGCAATCGTTCAGCTCAAGATTGTCTGCTGCATATTTCCTCCATCTCCTCCTCTTTCCAGCCCTGCCTAGCATCGCATGTCTTTGCATGAAGGAAGGATCAAGTGAAAGAAAAGATTCCATCTCCTCTTGCTATGCGGAAGTCTTGGTCTTAAGGAGTTGCAGAAGGGGCACATCAATTATTCGATTCAAAACCCCACATCAGTCAATAAGGTGAGTATTCAACAAGTAAGATAAGGATAGCCAGCCATTAATAACAAAAATTTCAGAATCATCTTCAAGATATTCACGGAGTAACAACAATTATGACTCTAAGCCATATCATCAAGGATCAGGGACAGCCCTGCAACAAGCACAGAGAGAATTGGGGGACCTGTTCATCACCATCAGGCTGATGGACCTTCCACTCATTGGCCATATTGAAGACATTGCTTAAGTGCATTAAACCCTACCTAGTATGATGTGGAAAATCATTACAATACATGTTTAATTGAGCGGACAAGTATCCAATGGAGGTGTTTTGAATTATTGTTCTATTGTACAAAAAAAAAGAGAGAAAGGGAGAAAAAGGGGAAAAAGAAAAAGAAGAAGAAGAAAAGAAAAAAAAAGAGAGAGAGAAAAAGAAAAGATAGAAGAAAAAAGAGTATTATTTTTCTCCGAGGACGGAGAATGTCTAAGTGGTGGGCAACCTGTAGCGGGGTACTTTGATACACCCTTAAAATAATGTATTTTATGTTTTGCTTTTCAAGATGCAGAAGCCAAGCACAAGGCAAGTTACCTCGATTTCGAACATAAGGAGAAGCAGAAGAAGCGAAGAGCAAGAAAATGGAGGAAGGGGGATCTAGCTCATCAGTCCATGAAGAAGGCCAAATTTCCCATTTCACCTATTTTCCCAAGTTCCCTAATTCCCATTTCACCTATTTTCCCAAGTTGCCTATTTTTCCATTTCACCTATTTTCCCAAGTTGCCTAAATTCCCATTTCACCTATTTTCCCAAGTTGCCTAATTTTCCATTTCACCTATTTGCCCAAGTTGCCTAATTTCCCAGGAAAACTAGATTTTTAGCATGTATGTTTAGGGAACTGAAGTCCAGCACTTAGAATGAAGGTGTATGCTTATGTCTCCTACCGATTGCCCAAAGTTTGTATAATCCTCTTTTGAGCTATTTGTACTCATAATTTCAGCTTCTTTCTCTTATTTCACTGTGTCATTGTATATGCTATTTTTCTTCCCCACTGAGTCTTCAAATTGTAACCCACAGTGCATATTGCACTTAAGAGGACACACCACATCGAGCATATAGATAAAGAAATTGATCTACAAGATCACAAAACTATGCATTTCATCTAAGACGTTGTTGGATGTCCTTGATAGGGACTTCTAATCTTACTATTTCTCTTAAATATCAGCATCTAACAAGTTTGATGTGGATATATTGTCTAGAAGAGAAAGCGTTAATGGAGCCTTTGAAGGGAATAGCTTTATTTATTGAATAGTTTAGTATTTTATGCCAAGAGAGTATCAATTCGGATATTGTATAAGACTCCCAATCGCGTATTGTTACATGGTTTTGCATTCGTGTAATGTGTGATCATATTGTACAGCTGATTGTCAATGAAAGCTAATTTTTTTTGGAAGGTTCATTTATTTCTTGTTCTGGTCGGAATAGTAATGGACCTCTGAGGGAGGGAGATCTCTCTCGCTGTCTCTGGAAATTGAGCTTTGAGCACCCATCCACGAGTCCCGATCTGTTTGGTTTTAGTTTCATTGAAAGGATTGTCTTTGGAAGGAGATGCTCCACAAGCGAAGGTTCAGCTGTGAATCAGCAGACATGGTGGTATCGGCCGATCATGAGAGACCCCGCGTTCACCGCTTCAAGAAGTTTAACTTCTGGATACCAAAGGCGAATACGACGACGAACAGAATTGTGAATCCTACATGGGCGCCCACAACAGCTCCCAGGAAGGAGTGCTTGAATCCCAAGCTGCTACGTAGGAAGTCTTTCACTGATACGACACCGAGGTCGGGATCCTGCACCATGCTATTCACGTCCCCCAGTTGAGAACCAAGCAGTCCATAAAGCGTCCATGACAATGGATCGGCCCAATAATACCATCTCCACCACACAGGCATACTCTGCATGAAAACAACATCTTTGTTTATGTGTGAGCGTTTATATGTGCGGGCAATCAAATAGATGAAGAAGCTTTGATTTTCCTGTCGCGCGCATCGATGAGCTCATTTCAAAAAGCACATTCACACATCTGACATTTGCTTGACAAAGAATGGCTTACCACACGGGGAATCATGAAGCCAGAAAACAGGTTCCAGACGTTCATGAAGCCGACAGAAATGATGGTGGAAATGTAGATGTCCGGAGTTATTGCAACAGTCATGCAGCCGAAGTAGGTGTAAAGAAGCAGAAAGAAGAATGAGAAGTAGAAGAAATAAAAGAATTTCTCCGCAGACCAATGGAAGTTCACGAGTCCATATATCATCAATGTGTACACGATACTTTGCAACAGACAATAAGGAATCTCAATAAACGCCTGCAAATCAATGCCATTAATCAGTGACTTCTGGTTCATCTAATGCGATGTTTGATGTCTCTCTTTGCATTTGAGCAGCTTTTTAGGACAATGTGCTACCTGGGCAAACGCGTAGGCAAGTGCAGAGTACATTCCTGCACCTCTTTCTCGGTAGAAGACGGTTCGCTCGATTGAGACCACTGGCTGGACAGTGTTAGAGTTGTTAAATCCCAAGAAGAGTGCGAGGGCATAGACTCCCCCAAAGATGTTGTACAAATCACTAGTCCGCTCCCTGCATCAAAGACACTCAACACTCAAGATCATCATGATTTGGAGAATAACTCAGGGATAACCCCTCATATAGTCCATTAACCGATATCCATGTCGAAGGCTTACATTTTCTGGCCTAGTCTCCAGAAGATTGTTCCAAATATGAGAGCTACACCAATGGTGAATAAAAACCGCACAGAATTATATTCAGGGTTGCGCCAGTACGACTTATGTTGCTTCCAGAGGCATGCTAAACACTGTTCAATGAATGTTGTTGGGTATTTGGTAGGGAAATAGAGATCTTGTGAGCCAAGAACAGGGGTACTGAGTTCTTTTATGAGAGCTTGGTTCCGCCTGGAAGAGAGACAAACGCTACCATTGCTTTCTATACGCTGTGAAATTAAGTCAATGTCAACAAGTTTTGCAAGAACTTACTGGTAGAGAGCAGAGGTTCTGTATATTTCTGCAAAGTCGACTTGAAGACGAGCTTCAGCTGATGGTGAGCTGATGTCAAGCATCCATGTGGCTGGATTGTATCCATCTGTAATGGGTTGAACCCCTGGTATGGTCTGCGAAGCAGTAGCATGAGAATATGAATGACTTTGATTCGCTTTGTACTGTTGAAATTCCTGAAGGGAGGGTATTTTTTTGCCCAACCCCGCGTAGCCTAGTGGTTTGACACCTTGAGTTTCTGGGAGGAAATCCTGAGTTCAAGTCTTGGCTGGACATATCTTAAGTTCCTCAAGGATGGGTCCCTCTACCTTACGAGGTCAGATGTGTGAGTGTGTTTTCAATTCATTGAGTGTGTTCTCAATTCATTGTGTGCGTGAGTGTGTGAGTGTGTTTTCAATTCCTTATACCTAGGTCAGGTGTGTGAGTGTGTTTTCACTCTTTGAGAAGCGCTTACCTCAAAATAATTGATAAGCTCTACAGAGCAGGTTCCAAGAGGGCCCGCATAGATCACTTTACCTCCCCGTTTCATGAGTAGAAGCTGTTGATTGACAGCCACACGCATAAGAATTGAAGTTAGTATTTCCATGGCCGCAACAATGAAACCAAGTCCTGGACTAACCTCATCAAATGCTTCAAATATGTCGATACTTGGTTGGTGGATAGTGCATACGACTGTTCTTCCAGTATCTACAGTATTACGCACAGTCCTCATGACTATTGCTGCAGCTCTCGCATCCAAACCAGATGTAGGCTCATCCATGAAAATTATGGAGGGATTTGCAACCAGCTCAACAGCGATTGTGAGTCTTTTCCGTTGTTCAGTGGAAAGTCCATTCATTCCAGGAAGCCCCACTAGTGCATTAGCAATGGCAGAGAGCTCAACTAGCTCCATAACTTCATCTACAAACATCTGAAACAGAAATTGCATGGCTTCGATAAGACCAAAGTACAAAATTAATCTGATTCTTACATAAGCCTTTTGAACAGAACGATCACTCACTCTCTTTTTCTCACGATTAAGCTCTGCTGGGAGACGAAGCCATGCCGAGTATTCAAGTGATTCCCTTACTGTAACATTTGGGGAATGGATATCGTTCTGTTCACAATATCCAGCTATTCTGGCGAAGGTCTCCTGCTTCTTGGGAAAGCCGGATACGTTTATTTCACCCTCAATGTATCCAGTCGTTTTCCTTCCAGCCAGAACATCCATGAGGGTCGACTTTCCAGCACCACTCACACCAACCAACGCGGTAAGAACTCCTGGCCTGAATGCCCCACTCACACCATGCAGGAGCTGAAGCCTATCTTCAGCAACGCCTTGCTGCTTCATTGCCTGTGTAAAGAGATTTGAATCAAACGAGGTGACAGTGGAAACTCTTATGGACTTGCGCATGAACTTGCGTTTCTTATGGACGCATGTTTTCAAGGGAGAAGCTTACAGGAGGCATGTCAACGTAATAGTTGACTTCATTGAAGGCAATGGATAGAGGCTGAAATGGAAGAACCATCCCTCGCCGAGCACTTGAACCATTTTCCTCAGTTCTTGAGCCTGAATGATTCATGCTGGCCAAATCAATGGCCATTGCTTCCCTGTTTTGTCCTGGAATGCGACCAATCTTTCGTTAAAAAGATGAGCTTTCATCAAGTCGGAAGAAATATATACACAAGAGTGCTCTACAGAACTGTCGGGAAGGCTTTCATTCAAATAAAACCCAAGTTATAGCCAAAAATAATTACTACCACTTCTGGAATCTGAGGTCGCCCCGTGTTTCGAAATCGATTCACAGGAACGTTCAGAGTGTTTCTTTTTGGAATCGTCTGGTAAGATTGCTTGAGGCTTACCGATTGCTGTCATCAAAAACATGAACTTCACAATTTACACAATTTACATATGAAATATGATTCAATCATGTTGTTAAAGGAAAAACTATCACCAATTTATCACTTCGATACACAGAGATGAAACACTACAATAAGCTTTGCAGAATATATTTCTTACATTTATGTAAGAGACAATCACTTCAAACAACTTTTCCTTGAGTACATATATTAATATAATAAATGACCGTTGCTTAATGATTTACGGGGAATAAAAACTTAAAGAAGATATGTATCGCCGATCACAGAAAATCAATTGCTGCTGCACTAAAAAAACCTCCATTATCTCACACACACACACATATATGTGTGTGTATGTGTCTGAAACAATCCTTGGGCAACCACCCTCCCTGGTTTTCTATCCAGGAACTTGGGTGCTTGGGTGGTTTGCCATTAGGTGCCAAATTCTGCGCAACTATGAGAGAGATGTCATTAATCATCCGGCGAACTTGCGACCGACGTGCTCGAGCCCCCTTTCAGCATTCCTTGAGCACACCTCTACTCGAAAGTGCACTATGTGCCATTGGGAAGCCCCTCTCATCCTTGCGTTTTCCCACGATGCTTAACGCAGGCCAGCTACCTTCAAAGTTCGCCTGCGATGTCTAACGTGAGCCAGCTCGGCCGTTGTATCGCCTTCGGGCCGTTTCATGTAATTGTCTTCTGCCTGCTTTCTAATTCAATCTAGGTTTTGTGCAACTCGTGTTTGGGGAAACTTACCTTCAAAACCTGACTCCTCAAGTCCTCCCACCCACGGGCTAGCATGATGCACTGAGTTGAGCCCGGGGTAACTTGTTGTTTTGTCACAGTGTGTGTGTCACTTGTGTGTATGTTTATGTGTGTGTGTGTGTGTGTGTGTGTGTGTGTGTGTGTGTGTGTGTGTGTGTGTGTGTGTGTGTGTGGGGGGGGGGGGGGGGGGGGGGGGGTGTGTGTGTGAATATGTATATCAGAAATATAGTAATATTGTACTACTGTTCGATTATTTCAAATTCCTCCGCTCTATAAACCGCTCCACTGCTATTGTACAAGCTGATAATATAAAACTTACTATTTCTGTTAGAATAATTTATCTGCGCAGCTATGGATATACTTCAACTAACTAATGACGAGAACTAAAAAAGAAACTCTATAATGCCTTCAAATTGCACCAAGGTCTGGACTTAAAATTGGATCGGACATATGAAGAAATTTGATGAATTTCACTATTAACTGATACGAAGTAAGAAAGACTTACATGTGAATAGCACGTTTCCACAGATAATTACTAAGAAACAGTTGTCTATCTTATGATGATTAGCAACGTATTTATATAGAAGAAATTTTGAAGTGCTTCCCAATCTGAAAAGCTTGCGTAAAATCTAATGTAAAAGCAATTAATAAAAACCTATACTAAAGCTACAAGTTATAAAAAGCTATTCTAAAAAAGCTTTGGGGGAAATAGTTTTTTACTTAGAGCTTGATTTTTCAAACAGTTACATGTGTTATCATAATTACCATTATCAGTTCAGTAGAGATCTTACGATTGAGATAGGACATAGCGATGGTGAAAAGGATGTTGAACAGCAAGGCAAATGCAAGCAGCACACCTATAGACATCCAATACCATTTTTTATCAGTGGAAAATCCACGTGATATCAGAATCGCATCCCCAAGAGTGTCTGCATCTAATCCTCCAATGTAGGGCTGAAATAGCAGTTTCCATTTGTCAGATTAAAAAAGACATCTACTTTTCTTCATGCATGAGGATGAGAGGAGTTATTTCACCTTTTGCCACCGGCTGGCATGAAATTCATTGCTGAACAATGCCTGTAAACCGTAAGTAAGTGGAGATATCCAATATGCCCAGATCCACCAGCCACGAATTGCATCTGCATATTCAAGAGCAACCCACATATTATTACGATATTCAATATATCCTGCAATATTAATAATTTTCTGATGAATTGTTAACAGTCACCTTTAGAAATCACAAATCCACCCATAACAAAAACTAGGACCAAAGCAATGTTGCCAAAGGTGTTGGCCATGAGCAAGGTCCTACCGACAGAACCAAGGAACCGGAACAAAGCCACAGCAGTCTGGGATATAACAAACAGAAGCAGCATGTGCCGGAAGAACCTGGGTAATACTAACCGTCAGTTTATACATGGCTTGCAAAGGGGTCAATTTAAGTGAGAATTCCCAAGTTTGAATAGGTATTTCAATACTTATTTCACCTTCCAGCATCTGGAGCAAATCCTATGACATAATATGTCATACAAGTCCAGATTAAGCACTCTAATATGGAAAGAGGTATCCTCAGCAATATGGTTGGAATTGTGTAAGCCCAGGCAGGATAGAAGAGCTCGTCTCTTTGTTTGTAAAACACAGGAAGAGAGTTGACAACCATAACCATCTCAGCAATGCCATTGAACATAACTACAACAATACCAAAGAAGAGAGCACCCATGTAAAGGACCCCATCGTTCACAGTGTCCTGATGGAGCCTTGTTCTGAAGAAGACTGTCATACAAAGGAAGGACAACACAACTAACTGCAAGATGAAGAAGCAAGTTTCACATAATCATTCGAGCACAAAAAGAATATAAGGAAATATTGAATGGATGATACACAGCACAACGTTCTTTATCCCATAGAAGCCAGAGACAAACATTGGCAGTACCTGGCATGTCTTGAAGATGTACATAAATGAATTTCGCTTCCACATGAGGACCTCCCTTGCAAGGCAGGCTTTGAATATATCATCCTTTTTTAGGCCATATTTTCTGTGCACGAGGGCTGCAGGATGACTCTGACTCTTGTCAAAAGGGATGGCAAGCTCTCGCTGTATGCTTTGGCCAACATGAAATGTTTTGAAAGCCTCTGCAAACTCTTCCACTGATATATAACTGTATGGTTGGCTTCTGTCTTGCCAGTACTGTTGTTGGTCCTTCTTTGACGTTACCTGAAATATGATACCAATGTTTTGTGAATGACTGCTAATGGTGATGGCTTGTAATCAGTCACTACAAAACAGACAAGCTCATTGATTGTTTTTGGGTAAAATCTTATATATTCACCTCCTGTAGGAAGTCGGCTGTGCTCTTTCTCTCAGGGCACTTAAATCCCATTGATTGAAAGAAGTCAAGAACGTATTCTCTAGGCCCCTGATATACAATTTGGCCCTCAGCAAGAAGTATGACATCATCAAAGAGCTCATACGTCTCTGGCGCTGGCTGCAAAAGTGAAACCAGCATAGTGGCATCCATTACATGTACTGTCTGCCGCAAACACTTCACTATCTGGAAAGTAGTTGAGCTATCAAGACCAGTTGAAATTTCATCCATGAAGAGAGCCTTTGCAGGTCCTACAAGCATTTCACCTACATAGAAACCGAGATTGTAGCATCAAATTTGAGATAACCATGATGCAATTTGCCTGTTATTTTATTTAGCATGTTACCTGTTGTGACACGCTTTCGCTGACCCCCTGAGATACCTCTCTTTACTTGGTCACCAACAATTGTATCTGCACAGATATCTAGCCCTAGCACCTGCATGACCAGGATAAATTTAAAGATGCTTGTGTATTATAATGAAACCATTATTGCAATGCGTTTTTCAATCCCTCTCACCTTCAAGACGTAATCTGTGACAATATTTCCTTGCTGACCTTCCATTGACATTGCCTGGGGAAAGAGTGCTATGAAATTATACTCAGCTAAACTAAAGCAAATAACGAGATGTCAGTCAGTTTGTCTACCTTCATGAAGATATCGATGTCTACATCTGGCTTGATCCCAGCTGCTTTCTCTCTTCTGACCAGCTCCGTGAGCATTTCTGAATTACAGCAAGGCAAAGACCATGAGAAAACAATTGGAAATAAATTACAATGATCTAGTAACCATAAAGCATTATGAAGGCTGGAATCACTGACCATACCGACTACCAACACCTTGGCAGCGACTGCTAAATTCAAGTGTCTCTCTTACAGTCATCATCCCATAATGAGTGTCATGTTGGCTGATATACGCTGAAGTCCGTTGAGGGATAAACTCATTCATTGTATGCCCGTTGTATGTTACTTTACCAGAAACCTGTGTAGTGCATAGAAATGTCAACTCCATTACATGTACAATTGTTGGGGTAGAAATCTTGCAGATGCTACTTTCTCTGAGAACTTGTGTTTTTCCCCTTTCCCCTTTCCTTTTTCCCTTCCTTTTGTTGTGGAAAATCATATTAGAAATTTGAAACATTAATTCAATAGAATGCATGGCGATTTGCATTAAGCTTTCTTGACAATCATGTCAACAAGAGCTTTTATGTATTTGATCGACAAATACATAAGGTCCTTTGTTAGGTGCCCTGCATTCAGCACATCAAGCTAATTCTGACCGCACAACTAGGACCATATGAAGACAGCCAAATTTTCACTAGAATATTGTTCTGGTAAAATATTACTGGTTGAATAAGCAGTGCAGGGAAAGCCTCATCAGTACATCTTTTCAGTCCATGCAGATGACAATGAATGTGCTCTTTTTTGAGGTTTGTGTTTCACTGTTGTAGATATTGAAGTTACCCGTAGGTCATCAGACAGCTTCCCAGCGAGAGCAAGTAGCAAGGTGGTCCTTCCTGAACTTGGAGGTCCAAGAAGTAAAGTTAATCTGTAAACAATTTCCAAAATCATTCAGGAATCAACCAGAGGTGTTTAATGTCAGAAGCATTCATTGTACTAGGGTTTAGATAATTGAACCTCGAAGGTCTAACGATGCCGCTAACATCTTTCAAAATGTGCAGAACTTTTCTCTTTGGAGGTATAATAAATCTTAAAAGTTCCTGCACATCACGCACCTCTCTCTCTCTCTCTCTCTCTCTCTCTCTCTCTCTCTCTCTCTCTCTCTCTCTCTCTCTCTCTCTCTCTCTCTCTCTCTCTCTCTCTCTCTCTCTCTCTCTCTCTCTCTCTCTCTCTCTCTCTCTCTCTCTCTCTCTGTGTGTGTGTGTGTGTGTGTGTGTGTGTGTGTGTGTGTGTGTGTGGCGGGCTTTAGAGCTTACCTCTGCTATATTGATAACGAAGTTCACGAGCGTTGGCAAGGCCCTACTTCCAACTTGAACATCTGCTTCGACACTCAGGTTCTCGTACCGCACTTCAATTTTAGGCAGGTCGATGCCAACGCTAACGATAAGAAAGAATAGAATTCAGATAAGTACGTGAGTGACAGGAAGGACAGTAGTTCCTTCTAAGCATCAATAAGAAGCGGAAAGGGTGCTCATGTAAGTAGTTAATGTTTCTTGTCCATGACGAGAAACGCAGCGCAGAGGAGAAATGAAGGACTTGGGAAGGGAGAAATCCTACTGTATGCTTAGCACAAGCCAGGACTAGAGGTGCTGTAATTTATATTTTCTGATTGAATAGAATGAGAAATTTCTCACTTGAGGATTCTCTCGCGGAGTTTCCAAAGGAAACGCTCGTTATCCTTCTCGATGTCTTGCACCACCTTTTCAAGGAGCTGTTGCTTCTCAGCATATTCAAGCTTGGCAACGTTGACTTCCTCGTGAATGACAGAACCGGTGGGGTCGACGATGCGGAGGAAGCCCCTCCGGAGACGGGCGTATGTGGGAAGTTTTTCGAGGGCGGCCCATTGGAGAGCTTCTTCATCATCAGCTCTGCTGCTTGCTCTGGAAATGTAGTTTTCGCTAGAGGCGAAAGACCCCCGATCAGTACTATTCCAAGCTGCTGCTGCGTCAATCATGGTGAGTACTCACTAAGCTTATTTTCGGGAGATAGGATCTACAACAGCGCTGCCTGCGCAGCAATACCAACCCTATGTAAATGGAGTTTCTTCTAATAGCCAGGCGAGTCCTACGCTGCAGATTTCAACTTTCTACAGATTTGAGCTTGCTGAAAGAGTAAGTACAGTAACTCGTGAAGATCTGGGGCGCCGGAGCAGCTCGTGTCACCAAGATATGAATTAGAAATCGAGTTCTGAAGTTGAGGGTGACGGTTTATACCCGATGATCAATGTCGTAAAGTCGAAATATGTCTGTGTACCTCTCTGTACATATCCGTCTGTCAGTTTATTTCCCCAATCAGCAGAGGTGGAATGGGAACTTTGGGAAGTCATCATATATAAGGAGCGAGCAAGGTCACATTTGTTTTCTAGAAGGTCAAACAGCATTTCGTGCAGCCCAAGCGCGCAGACGGATCACTCACGAACGGACTGAAATCCTTCATTAACATTTTTTTCAGAGCAAGACGAAGAACGAGTGAAACTTTTTCGTTTGCTTTTTGCTTTTGCAAAAGTACAAGAGTTTAAGAGAAAATGAGATTGCTTTTTGCTTTTGCAAAAGAACAAACTACAAGAGTTTAAGAGAATTAGCAAATCTGTTGTCTTCTTTGTAAATTATTTTCCTTTTTATTGTATCTCTTTGTGTTGCTAAAAGATTCTCAAGGGGCACTCTTATGACTTTTGATTCTTTTGAATTTGTTTCATGTAGCAAATGAGATTTTCAAGAAATAAGATTATTGAGAGAGTTTTCAAATTTGATCACACATCTTTCCTTTCATATTTTTCACAACGTTTCTTATGTGATCATGTTTCAAAGGGTCACCGAGCAATCAATCGTTTCACGTGTTGGCATTAAGAGATCTTTGCACACAAATTGAAAAACGTTTCTTATGTGATCATGTTTCAAAGGGTCACCGAGCAATCAATCGTTTCACATGTTGGCATTAAGAGATCTTTGCACACAAATTGAAAAACATTTGCAGAGAACATGTCCTTGTGTGTGTGTCATGGTTGGGTCGATCGCCATTGAAGAAGATGCTCCCCTTCCTTCAATGGATAGGATGAAAGGCCTTCCTTCAATGGATGAAAGGCATTTGGACCAATTGATGAAGGCCTTCTTACACTTGTTAAATTTGACCTCCGAGTAGTTGTATCTGCTTCACTTTTGAGCTGCAATGACTTTGACCTTCAAACACACTTCAGTGTATGTGGCCTTCGGGCTAGTTGATCGAGTCTTTGGCTTTCGGGGTTTTCCAAACCTGTTATCTTGTGTGACCTTAGGGCCATCTCTTCCCCAACTAGTGGGCTTTCGATCTTTGTAATCCTTGCAGTGTGAAACATCTAACCTTTTCTTTGTGGGATATGGGGGGTTACCATAGGTACTAGTCCCACCTTCACTTGTACTTTCCATTAATTCAAGTGTATATCAGGACATTAGACCACAAGCAGAGTTTCTTTATCAAGAAAAGAAAACATTTACATATTGTCTAATAGTGCAACTTCGGTGGTTGTTCCTTTCACCTTTGTTGGGGGGAGGTCAAGAGTTCAATCCCCACACACTGCATTCATTGGGCTACTCCTCATCCTTGAGATGAGATGAAATTACTACTTCCTTTCTCGGGCATTTCTCGTTGGCTTTTGGGCATTCTTGATGAATTCTATACATAGTAGCAAGAGCCTTGCGTGCAATGGATGGCATTTCAATAGTTCAAATCAGTATCCTTGTGTCCTCACCTGACCTTAGGGCCATCCTTTCTTAGTTCTTATTCTTAGTGGGACTTCAAGTTCTTTTCATCCATAGTAGGTTCAAAATGTTCTACCTCTCCTCTGATTGTCTGGGATAGAGAGGGTCCTATGAGTATTAGTGTAGCACACATTTCTACTCTTCGAGAAGGTGTAAAAGGATGTCGGATGTCCTTCTCTTCTCTATGGAATCTCTTTGCACCAAGTTGGGGGTGTTAAGGAGGTTATTTTCTCTCATCATGTCTCTACAAATCCTTCAAGGATAATTTTTTTTTTTTAACTATTGGATGTGATCAATGTTGTTAATGTCCAACTTTTGCATCTCTTTGCTCGTGGGCCTTGAAGAAGAGAGGAAGTAAATTTTGGATGAGTAATGCATTGACCACCATGGTCTAGCCTCCACTTTGACTTGAAATCCCTTCTAATATTGAAATTATTCTTCAAGTTGTTGAGCACCCATTCCAACCTTGGGTCATGGAGATTTGGACTCCCATTACTAAATGGAAACTTGTGCACAAAAAAGGGTGATCATTCCATCTTACAGGTTTTTCGATATGGAGATGGTAATTTGGTATAAAGTTGTTAGTCTCCTTGGGGTTTTTAAGTGAGAGAAGGACTACTGCAACAAGTAAATGAGGATCAATTCCATTGGAGGAAATTTTATAGCTTTGGTACTCCCACTTTCTAAGAAACATCCTCAAAATATGAATGGTTCTCAAAACTAGTCTAATATGTGAAAGGATGAAATATGATGAAGATTCATGTGTTTTCCATAATCAATGTCATTAGCGAATGTGCTTATCAAGAAAATGTAATCAGACAATATTAGTGTGATGCATTGGTTACCTCAATTCTAGCTTTTGAGTGGTCCAATTAATCTCTAGAATGATTCTTACATGTCACATTAATCCATCTCTCGAGGAATCAATAGTACTTTGATTTTGATAAGAATTCTAACAAAACTTTCTCTTTGTTCATTAGGGCTACAGTTCCTTTGAAACTCATGACCACTTGATATTAGGGTCTTTGGGACATCAAAGTCTTGACCTTTCTACTTCGAAATGAGGTCTTTTTGTGTTTGTAAGGAGATTTCAAATGAGCCCACGCCAATCACATGCTTCTCATTTTTGTCTACTTTACTTGCAACATTGTTTACTTGCAAGAGTGAAAGAGAGCTTTTCCTACAAGCAAATGACAAGAAAATGGGACTTCTAGAAAATGAAGGGGAAACCCTCAAAAGGATTGTAAGGGGCACTTCGAATCTCCGTTAGCATTTCAACATTGTTCAAGAAACTGTGACTCAGTGATAACACACTTCAAAATTATCACGCACTTCAATTTTAGAAGAAGACTTCCATGTTGAAAGACCAAAGTATGCGTCTACAAGCTTCCAAAAAAAAAAAAAGAATCATACACGTACACACACACATGTGTGTGTGTTCCCCCCCCATACACACACATACATACACACACACATACATACATACATATATATATATATATATATATATATATATATATATATATATATATATATATATATATATATATATATATATATATATATATATATATATATATATATATATATATATATATGTTTGTGTGTGTCAATAGAAGATAAATCATAATTTCTAGGTTTCTTCCTCAAAGTTCAACTTTTGAGCTGCTTGCCTAGGAGAAGGACATAGCTTAATGTCCTCTTTGAATATGTCTATACCTTTGATGTATCTTGGGCTACATTTATCTACCATGATACAATAATGTGTGGATACATGCCTAAGCTAGGAATACTAACTCCATATTATATGAATAAACCTAGTTATTGTACCATATATAAATGATCTCTAAAATACTTTTTAGAGATAAATATCTTCCTTTTGTTCATCATCACTCAATGTAAGCTTCATAATCACATCCATAGGTTGTTTAGGCTTGCATCCACTAATACCATATTTTTTTAGCACATCCAACAAGTACTTCCTTTGCATTAAAAAAATGATTTCATCTTTGTAAATCACCTCAATACCCCATAAGTTATTTCATTTTCCAAGATTTATTCTTCCAAGACTTCTTTTAACCTCCCTTATATCTTCTTCCTTATTTCTTTTAATGATCATGCAATCAAGACTGATGCATATGTAGATGCGATTATATCATGATCACTCAATTTATAGCCACTCTTCACCATGTTCTTTGATTCCAAGTCCTTTGGTTCCCTTGAAACCCTAAAAATAATTCTGAAGCCTACAACCTTGGTAAGAAATTTTTCCATGCACAAAACATTGGGAATACTTTATGTATACAACCTTTAATACGTCATCATTTTAGGAGGATTTATTTACAACGAACTTAAAAGTATTCCAACGTTTTGATAATAAATTATTAAATTAATCCAAATAGTAGTTTTCTTAGCCACTATGATAAACTTTCCTTTGAAAAACGCTTTAAAAATGTCGTTGAAATCTTTGAAAATTAACCTTGCCTTATATCCAGCTTAATCCAATGGTCTTCATAAAATCCATTTTGATAGCTAGTTGTCATGCTTTTTGTTCACAAACATTTGAAATTTCATCATCTTTTACATTCTTTTATTTTGGTTTCATCTCACAAAAAAAAAAAGTTTTTCTATGTACATAACCTTAATCATATAAGCATAATGGTTTGCAACAAAATTATTGTAGGCAGGTCTTCTAAATAGGATACCTTAATTTTTCTTGGATCTAGATTAGAGTTCCTTCTTCTATAATTTCTTTCTATAATCATTGTATTTTTTATATGTTCAAATATATACTCTTTGTATTCTTGGTTACCTTGGCCATAGGTTTCCAACACTATATTGTTCCTTTTGAGGTGCATCTCAATGAGCGCTGAGATTTTGAGGTGCATCTCAATGAGTGAATGATTTCTCAATATGTTCCATGCTTCAAAAGCCTTCCATGAAGGTTGGTGGTCATATTCACAACATTAGGATGACAGGCATCATTCCTTCTCTTGCCTATGCTCCACCTTCTCCTATTGATGAACCACCTTGATGCCTGATCATAGATGATGACACATAGCTTGACATATTCTCCCCTTGTTTTATTGAAACCTCTATATTTCTTCTTCTATGCCACTCACAGCCTCCTTAGCTCTCATTATATGTAAGAGATAATATCACGATGGAATAGACCAATAGATAGACTTGAGGAAAATGCACGCACATAGAGAGCGATAGAGAACTCTAATTCTCTAATTGCCAAGAGCATGCAATTACAACGATGGTGTTGTTGACTTGTGTGCTCCCAACATGGAGCTTAGGTAGCAATCAGACTCTAGATGAAGGGCTCATTAGTGTGCAATACTATGTAGAAATTCACATGGGCCATAGTTATATAGCTTTTACAATGGGAGTTAGAATAGATAAATGTGGTCAAAAGAGACAAAATAGTTAAGAAAATATATAACCTAACAATATCACCATGATTAGAAGTCCTATTGTTTCATCTCCATAGGTGGGGAATAGGTCCCCCAAACCCAAAAGAAAGAGGAAATTCCTCCATTAAGGTTCTATGGGGAAACTGCATTGCACCACAAGGCCTTTATTTTTGCTTTGAATCACAGTCCAATGACCCAAAAAGTTTATGCCCTACCTAGCCTCATGGCTAATCTCATAAAGATCATCTATTACTATCAATGGTCACTCATAGAGCTCATCTAATTTGAAAGTTAGGGCTGCACAAATGTTCAAGCTCTCATAATGGCTTCTTCTCGTAATGGGGTCTTACAACTTAGAGCAACATGGATCATTTGTCATCACTTGAGGCTAAATTATTGACTATATCTATAAATGGGTATTAATACGTTGCACCTATAGGAATGGTGCATAGTATCAAGGATTCATAAAACTTTAAAACACCTTCTTATTATAAGATCTTCTGAGCTGTTAATTCATGGCTCCATTCATTCAAGAAATTTGTGTCTCAAACTGAAAGCAAAGACAAGTGATCTTTAGGAGATGCAATGGTTCCTAACTTAAGGAACTTAAAGATCTTAAGATACAAATATGAAATAAAATTTTTTCCTTATTTTATGAGTACCATCAAGATTTTCTCATAGTTTATATGCAAAAAACACTTCTTCTAACACAAACAAAAATGAGCTTGTATTTTAGGAAGATAACGTATCGGATCTTAGTTGATTCATGAGGTTACTCAAGAGTAAGTTGGAGTTCATAAATATGTTAGAACAAGGGTAAAAACATATCCTTAAACAAGATGTCTAGTTAAAATGAGAATCTATCATTTAATGATACCTCAATAATATTTTTTAGTACATCTTCTTGAAAAGGATTCTATCAATGTTATGACAAAGTGTTATTGAAAATCAGTGTTTTGGGATAATAAGTATGATTCATAGCACATGGCTTCACAACTTTGAATGTATCTATATACTTTTCCAATTTTTGAGGAGGGGAATTATTTGAAATGGGGAAGGAAGTGGTACAAAACTCATCAACATTGATTCCATGAGTATAGAACATTGGGTGAAGATGATGGGATAGAAGAGAGTAAAGAACATTTTTGAGGTTATTGATGTTAAGAAAAGAAGAAGTTGCCCAATAAGTAAATTCATTGCACGCTGAATTTAATGTAAATTGGGATCCCATCAAGGTTGCATAAGACTATCGAAAGTTAGTTGCAACCAAAAAGTTAGATAAAGCATGCCAAATCATAGACTTCTCTAAAGAAGTGAAAGTGAGAGATAGAAGTTGGAATTCCAAGTATGCAGCCTGCAACTATGATAAATGGTAACTAATTTGGTTAAAGGTGAGATTTATGTTCACCTATCCTTAAAGGAATTTCATAGAAGATAAATAAAACATCATTAGTGGATGCTTAAACTTAAGGAGTATATATATTCTTGAGAAGTCCTAGGTTTATAATTCAAAGCTTTGGATAGAATGGAATCTAAAGCCAAGAATAATCTCTTGTCACTACAAATTGGTTGAGTAAGAACCAACAAGATCTTTAATATAAGATATTCAAGGCACTTGCAATAAAGTTGGTAACCTTAGAAAAGAAGTATGGATGTTTTTTACATAAAAAGTTTTGAAGCTTCAAAGACAATCATGAAGGCACAAGACAATAGAATGATCCTTTGATTAAAGGACTAGAAGCATGACCAGAATAAAAGCATAGAAATAATCTCTTGAATTTAAATTATTTTAAAGAATTAAGTAAAATATGTTGTATAACTTGATGGAGTGTAGTTTCTAGACTTTAAGGCAAACATCATCCTCACATTAGTGTTGAATATCAAGGATGTTGGCATGGGACACCGTACTTTATATTCACATGGATGTAGGAAAGATGTTATGGGACATTAGAACTTGAGATGTTAGGTATCTTTTAGTCTTGAGCTCATTACTTTAGAACCCTAAGATGATAGGTATATGATGGTCAAGGGTATGACCTCAAAACCAAGTATCCTAGGAGGTTTGAAAATAATGATGTAAAGTACCTTCAAGGGTCTTCATTAATGTCTCCAAGTAAGACAAGCATAGTTTTACTTGACTTCTGAGGCTTCAAAGAAAAAACGTCAAAGTTCTCTATCAAGAACACCAAATGGATTTCTAAAAATAAATAAAAATCCATTCAAACAAATTAATTTAGTACAAGAAAAGAAGCACCCAACTGACATTACAATTAGGTGAATCAATCTTTGATTCAAACATATGTGCTAGATTTGCATTCTAGTTTTAAGAAATTGTGAAAGATATCAATTTAGAAATCAAGATAGTTGAGGCTTCATTGTTTTTAATTAAATAGAAACATCATCAGCATATATAAGATTACTGGCATGAGACACCAATGCTTGATGCCATAGAGAAATTTGTTGTTTTGATGATGGTTTAACTTAATGAAAAATATAAGAGAATCTAGTTTATTTCACATAGATAAAATGCCTCATAACATTGAGTTGAATAGATCTTTAAAGGTTTAAAGACTTCAATCACATAGAATTTGATAACTTGAGTGTCTTAAAAGTATCAATTACAAAAATTTTGTCTTATTCCTTCCTGCTTCTTAGAACCTTGGACTTGACTTGGATAAGGTATTTGAGTCATTCTATCAAGATCGGGCTTAGCCGATTCAAATAGGCAACTTAATTTAACATCATAGACGGTTGTTTTGTGTAGAATCCAATAGAGGATTTTTGAATATTGATTCAAAAAGATAATCATTCACTGTCTATTGAGTTTTGCTTCAAACAAGTTCTCATAGAAAACCACAATGGATGAAGAAAAAAATTACGAGTAAGTTAAAAGAGTTTGAGTAAAAAATCTTGAAGAGAGGTAGGAATTACTCATAATTTGAACATTCCAAAGAAGGTAAAGTCTTTCAGAAATTTTCCTAAGTTGGAAAAGTCTATAATTCATTTTTTTGCTTTTATCGAGTGGAAGTTTTGTTATCCAAGAAATAGATGGAACACATCCAGAAATGGATGGACATTAGGAAAAAGGGTGAACCCTGCATGGGCCTTGTAAGGATCCCTAATTTTCAGGAATTAAGCCTCATTCTGCTGTTGTCTAAGGGGACAAAGTGCATTTAATAGGGCACTTTTTAGTAGGCTGGAGTAGGCTTTTTTTAAGGTTTACTAGGCTCCTCTCTCTCTTCTTTTAGAGAGAGAGAAAGGGAATCTACTTTCCACATCATCAAACTCGAGCATGTATGGGAATAAAAAAATGATTTTTTTTTTAAAGTCTCAATTTCAGTGTTTATTTACTTGAAAGGGCTCATTTTTTAATATATATGTCAGAAGTGACCTTTTTTTAGTTTAGTTTTTAATTTTCCTTTTGAAAAAGCAATATTTTTAAAATCCCTCCAAAAGTAGAGTGCCACATCATCAAATCCGTAACTACTCTTCACCCAAAAAATGACTTTTTCAAAATTTCAACATTTTTGGCTATTCTCAGTGGAAAAACACACTGTGACCCATCCTCATCCAAGAAAACAAACTTTTCTTGAGAAAATCATGCTCTAGCATCTCTTCCAAACAAATTTCTGGTCTCTTTCTCAGTATTGTTTAATTGTTGGAAAAGATGGTGTTGACACCTATTACAAACCTCACATTAGGACGTCCTCATGCCCCAGCATCAACAAGTATCCATGTTCGTGTGCCCAGAGAGTTTGCTCCAAATACACAATGCAACAATGATGTGAACTCTCAAAATGAGCGTCGTGAAGCTGGAGAAAAGAATATTGATCTTTGGACTCATGGTTCATTATACCCTCCTGATTCAATGTCTTCTTACCATCCAACATTCCATAACCTCTCAACTTTACTTTAGTTCATCGGTGCCGGTAAAGCTGGGCTCTTAGGTTATTGTCAACGAATATCTACACATTCAACTGCCATTACTAAGTATTGGATTCAACAATATCAACTAAATCATACAAGGTTGGTCACTTTTGAAAGCACAATCATATCTTTACAAGAAAAGCTTGCAGAGCTTGAAAAGCATATGGAAGAAAAGGAGAGAACAATTGAGAAATTTAAAAACACTGTCCAACACTTGAGAGAGACTCCACTTGGGATGCGACGTAGGAGACGATCATTAACATCCTTTGACTCTCTTTCAATTGGTGGTGGAGCACGCAAACGACGAGTTTTTGCAATAAGGTTTGGCTTGTATTTGTTTCTATTTTTGGAAGACTTTTATATGTATATATATATCTTTTTTTTTTTCTTGTTATGTAGGTCATTCGTTGAAGATGTTAAGGCATCATCAACAACAGAGGATCAATTCAAGTTATTAAATTCTTGTTTGACCAACAAGCAGGTGGTTAGTATTTTGGAGTCACGGATAGGAAACCTTATCAAGAAGAAAGTGATTAAAGATTTCACAAAAAAGTTACAAGATATTATCACTCCTAGAGACGTGCAGATGGTATGTGATGAAGCAGGAATTAGTACTAAAGGATACAGTGCATTGTACAACCTTTTGAAGCATTCATTAGAAAGAGAAGGTATTTTACAGAATATGTTTCCATCTCCTTACAAGGTATCGCTAAAGAAGTCAATGTCCAATGAAGATATAACTAGTATTCTTGGAAACTACTTATATATAGAGGATATTATGCCTATGTCTATTTATCATTTATCTACATCCAAAAAAGAGTTGAAAAGCGCAGTTGGAAATGGATTTCCTTACACAAAGTACAACAACATATTCGTGGATTTGGAGAGGCTTCAACAGGCAATGGTTCAATTTTACAAATCTACTATACCAGGTATGTGCACTATTGTTACCTTGATATACATTGTATTTTGATGTTATAAAGATTTTGCTAATTTATGCAGATTGTAATACCAAATTACAGTTTATATTGAAGTTAGATGAATGCCAGATTATAAAAGGACGACGAATGGAGAGATTGAGTTTGACACTCATGAATGAAGCTATGAGAAATGCCATATCTGATGAAAGTTGTAACTCTAGCTCTAAGTCTACATATAGTGTTCAATCCGAGAAAGACATATGGTGGTTAGGTGCTATTGAAGTACCTAAAGAATCCAATGATGTTCTTTCATGGATTTTTAGTAGGACCCCATGGATCACTAAAGTAATACTTTCTCAAATTCATGGTGCAAAGCTCCACATAGAAAACTTTGGTGATTTTGAGATAGATTGGCACTTGGGTGGGGATTTAAAAACTATCAAATGCATGTTAGGTTGCAAGCAAGGTGCATCTGCTCGTTATCCATGTCCATTTTGTACTCGAGGCTACAAAGTAACAAAGGGACAACAAAAAGTACTATCTAGCTTAGATGAATACATAGATGCACCTACTTCCACGGAATGGGATAGACCTTTGTTAAGGTGTCCAATGTTAGAAATACCTAACCGTGACACATTAGATAAAGATTGGAATCCCATTATTCCATTTCCATTAGTTAATGTTCACTTTTGCACATTGCATGCTTTCATGAGAATATTTGATAGATTGTTGAAGCTCCACATAGAATATGCATTTTCCATGAAGCCAATTGATAAATCTGTACAAGCAATCAAAAAATTGGAAGAGTTGCTTAATTCGATTGGTTCTCATGGTGGTAATGTAACTCTAGTTGTCAAAAAACCTGGTGAATCGCAAAATAGTTTGCAACAAGTGTCAATGACAGGGAAGAAGGCAAGAAAATTTTTCAGAACAGGTGTAAGCCCTAAGAAAAATGAATGCAGGGAGCTATGGAAAGACTTGTGCATGATCACCACTGATAATGATTCTCAAATTGACCTTAGTAATAGGCGAAAGAAGGTTTGGTCATGCTTAGATAAGTTGGTAGGTTTAATGAGTCTTAATAGCTCCAACAAAAATGACCGTCAGTTGTTTCAAGATACATTAATGGAGTTTGCAAAGTGTTTCATCCTATCTTGGGGAGAGAGCAATATTACACATTACATTGTAAGTTTTCTTATTTTTTCAATTTTCTTGTTGATAAGATTGTGTTATATGTACTTATATCATTTCAGCATATTTTATTTGCACATGGAGCATTTTTTATGCATCGATATGGTTCATTGGAGATTTTTAGTACACAAGGAATGGAGAAGTCACATTACAAGGCTAGAGGTGTTTACTTCAAGAACACACGACATGGTGGTGGTGCAATGCAATCAAACTATATGGAAGAGATGTTTAATTGGTTTTATCGTACTGCATTTTCAAGGACATATGCAATGGAACGAGCCAAGGAGTCGAAAGTTGCAAAACTTGCAAGATTTAATCAACACAACTTAGCTAGTGAAAAATGGAAGTCATCATTGGGACCTTTACGTCATGCTCAATGGCGGGCTACAAGAACACGATAGGGTTCATCATGGAAGTGAAGTCATTTAATACATTCATGGCATTTTCTGAATAATTCATAAGGTTTGCTACACACTAATCTCTTGTTTGCAATTTTTTCAGGTAATTTTTAATTTTTAAACTATTTTTTGTCCATTCAGATGTGAACAGAACCTTTTTAAGTGAAACATTATAAAAGGAGACTCATTGTCTCATTTCAACATTCTAGCACTATAGAGGATGGCACGAACAAAGCAAACTGCAAGGAAGGATCCCATTAACTTTCCTACCTATGTGCAAGGCACTCAGAAGCCACCATGGATGAATCCCCACAGAAGGCGACATAGTGTCTCGCGCTCTGCAAGTGAACAGTTGCATGAACAAGTGGAACATGGGCAATCCAGGGAAAAGGCCGTAAATCAACCCCAATCACCACCATCATCATATGATGAGCCTCCATCACCAAAGAGACCAACAAAGACAAGGGTGAAGGAGCGTGCTCATAGACAGGTAGTTTCTGATGATGATTTTGATGAATCGCATGAGGATGTGTCTCAACAACGTTCACAATCAAGTGATGAGAGTCAAACATTGCCACCATGGGGTAACGAAGAAATACCCACAAATCATAGGGTTACTATAGCAGGAAAGACACTACCATCAAATCAGGGGGCCATACCCAATGATCAAGAGAGAGAGCAAAGCCAGCAACAACATCCTGAACAAGGAGAAAGCTCAAGACGCGTGCAACGGAAGAAGAAATTCTTTCAACCTCGTCGTAGACCACCCCAACCAAGACCACAAGAAAATGTCCAACGAAGACCACCACCACCACAAGCTAGAGCACCACAACGAAGAAGAAGATATACGAAGGCATTTGCAGAGATAAGGCACTATCAAAAGACAGCTGAGCTTCTCATACCTAGAAGACCCTTTGCAAGGGTGGTCAAAGAAGAGTTACAAAGGTATTGTGCAGGGTTAAGGATCCAAGCTCTAGCTTTAGAAGCTTTACAAGAGGCAGCTGAAGCATTTTTGATATCAATGCTAGAGGATTCCAACCTGTGCGCCATCCATGCTAAGCGAGTCACTATACAACCGAAGGACATACAGTTAGCTAGGAGAATTAGGGGTGATCGTAGCTAAGTTTTGTAACTGATCTCTATGGACAAGAGATTTTTTGTAAATATTGCCATTTTCAATGAAACATTAGCACTTTTCCTCTATTCCATTTATAATCTCATTATTTAGAATGAAACATGAGCAGTCATTTTACATTTCCATGTGTTTTCTTGTGATAATCTCTCATATATGAATGATTGTTTTCTTATCTTGTCATTTTGATCTAGTGATAATATCCCTGTACTGAAATTTCTTTTTCATTTAAGGTCATGTAGGTCTTGTAGGGCATTGGGAGGCCAAATAAGGCCCTGCCACAGAAACGCGGGAGAAGGCCCTGCAAGACGTTTGCAGGGCCTTCTCCCGCGTTTCTGTGGCAGGGCCTTATTTGGCCTCCTAATGCCCTACAAAACCTTTGAAATATGAAAGAGGGATCATGACTAGTAAAGCTAGTTCAGGGGTAGTTAATATGAACAAATTTTGACCTCCCTATACCTTTGAAACATATGAGCAGAGCATTTTGAGACTTAGAACATTTGCATTCTTGAAAATATCCATCTAGTGAAGGTTCAGTCTCATGTAAGGTAACCTTGGGCATGTCAGGATCTTTAATAGTTTCATTCTTTTGGACTCTTGATCATTGGGTAAGCCTCCATTAAGGTCTTCTAGGGCATTGGGAGGCCAAATAAGGCACTGCCACAGAAACGCGAGAGAAGGCCCTGCAAACGTTTTGCAGGGCCTTCTCCCGCGTTTCTGTGGCAGTGCCTTATTTGGCCTCCCAATGCCCTAGAAGACCTTAATGGAGGCTTACCCAATGATCAAGAGTCCAAAAGAATGAAACTAAAGGTCCTCCCAATGCCCTACATGACATCAATACATCACATGCAGGTCCAAAAGAATTTTAGATAATATACTGAAAAAGAAATACTTGAGACAATTGTAAATAAAGCAAAGTGAAAATTTGATATTAATTCAATTGTTTACATCAATTGGCTTTGAGTTTCTCAATGACTCTCTTTCGACGCTCCAAAGCCATGGGTAGGGTGTAAGTCAAAATTGAGTTTGCTATTTGATCAACATTTCTAACACCTAGACCTAGAGATATACCTATTTGGCCTAAGACCTTTCCACGGAAGTTGGAACCTAAGGTTGTAGTTACAAGGGATTTCCTAACTAAAAAGATACAATTACTCCCCTGTGTAATGGTTGATAAACAAAGTAATTTACTTAAGGCCTTTAGACACCATGTCATGAAGTGGCCCTGAGGACTGAACTCTTTATGGATAATTACAAAATGGTCTTTGGGAAGTTTCCCAATGTAGTTTGCAAGGGATGAGCCACCTCCACGAGCCACTCGATCACCTCCGCTCCTTGCTGCAAACTTGTCGACTTCAATCACCTCCTACACAAAGTTTTATGATTAGTAGCTGCATGTGTTTGTAAGAATGAATGACATGAATTGAAGATACATCCTGAACTCTATCTTCTTCTTCTCCTCTCTCTTGAAGTTGTAAATTAATGTTGGAGTGGGACATCCCACTCTGCTCGATTACTGGTGAGGAGGGAATTTTTGATTCCAATATCCTTTCTTGTGCATTATTAAATTGTTCTTCTGTGATATGTTCATGTTCACTTGTGAGTATGTCATTGCAAACCAATTTTATTGTGTCGGCCACTGAGTCACCAAATGGCAAACACTTTTTCTCCAACAACTCAGAGGTACTATCCAAAGGACACTCTGACAAAGTACAAAACAAACTTAGGCATTCATCAAGCCGTAGCCCAAATGCCTTCTCTACATCATGTAAAAACAAATATTCTTGTCCCTCGACAAGAACCACTGAAAAAGTTTCAATCTCCACCTCTGGAATAGTTGCTTCTGGCTCCGAAGAGGTGGATGGCTTAGGCACTTCTTTCAACTTATCATCCACACCAAGAGGATAAGTTTTCTCAATAGCTTCTCTCTCTAATAGGAGATTCAAGGGTTCTTGAGGTGGTTCCTTTTTATCCTCGACAAAACCACCTGTAAGAAGATGAGGGATCTCATGAGGAATTGGTTCTGGTTCCTCATTCACAAAGAAAATTGTGGCAGCAATGAATGAAAGATATTTTGGACCCATCTTGCGTTTCCTATTCAATTTCCTTATAAGTGGCACAGTTTCATCAAGAAGGTGCCCTGCTTCCTCTGCAATTGCCTGGAACCGTTTCAATCGTTTTGCAAAAGCCTCATCACCTTTGTGAATGTAGGTGAGAAGGTCACATGGAACCCAAGTTCCATCATATGGTGGTATTTCAATGGAGAAACGCAATATATGAACTTGCATATATTGAAGTAGCTCCTCCAAAGCATCGGCATTCATTTGCACGGTTCCATGGAGGTCAGGAACCTTGGAGAGAAGATCATATAGGTCATGTTGACCTTTACAATCTGAATCCTCCAAAAATTCTAGAAACTTGTGGCGTGCACTCTTAGTAGGTACAGAGGTGGAAGCCATAGCTTGCAAATGCAGACTGTTCTAACACTCAATGTGGTTGCAAAAGTGAGAAATGAGGAGAGAGGACTCCTATTTATAACTTTTCTAGAATTTTTAAGTGATGGGTCCCACTTTTTCATAGAAGTGACTTTTCCTTAAATTAAAACATAAGAGTCTTGAAAAGGAAAACTTTGACATTTGAGATCACATCAAAGGAAATAAACAATAAGAATGCTCTTTCAAGAAAAACCTTGAGAATTTACAGATACAAGTAGAATGTGGCCAAAATATCCTTGAAGCAAATGTGAAAAATTTTTCATTGCAAAAATAGGTTTGTTTACAGGTTTCACAGTATCTTTACAAAAAAGAGTTATGACAATGAAATGTCAGTTCCATCCATGCTCCAATCTGCAAGAACCTTGATTTTGTCTTCCAATCTCTTTCCAATCTGTGGACAATTCATAAAAGAGTAAAACATTTTCAAATCATGAACAATAGTGATAGAATAAGATATATATATATATATATATATATATATATATATATATATATATATATATATATATATATATATATATATATATATATATATATATATATATATATATGTATATATGGAATACAACTCTTACCTTGTTCCCTCGTATTCGAAATTTGAAATCATGAAGATCGTCATATCCCACGATAAGTAAGTGCTCTCTCAAGTTGGCCAAGTTCCAATGTTGATTAACTAAAACCACCTCCATATCATTGTTTGGTAACTTCACATTAATTTCAAATGAAGCTAAAGATCCCTCCGAGCTTTGCAAAGGTATCCACTCTCCTAGTTTACACATCCAACGATCATAATAAAATCTGATGTACAATGAGGTGCGATGTTTTAAATAGCGAAACCCTATACCTGTGTCACCAATTCTACAACGATATCTATCCCCTTTTGACAATCCTTCTACATAACCCCAGTTTTCCCCTAACAATCCTTCTACTGCTTCGTATGTAATATCTTTACATAGGAACATTGTAGGAGTTTCTACAAAAGGAATGCCTTGAAATATGAAAACAAAGCAATGGATTGGTAGAGTCAAATGAAGACCTATTGATCTACATACTCGTGTGAATTTCAAAGAGTTATGTATGTCCATCACCATCTTACGCTTGAAAGATGATATGGACAAAAAATCAGGTTTTGGCCACTCTAAACTAAGAAGAGAGTCAACTTTGATAATCTCCAACCTTCCATATTCACCATCTGTGGAAGGAACAATGTAATTGTGAGTGTAAAAGAAGATCCTTTCACGAATAAGTTTAGCAGGAGGTACATCTGGAAACACTAATGCCCCAATGTCTGCATGTAATGCTTTGAAAGTTCCTGTGAGACTATGAAGTGGTTGCTCTTCCACTAAACTAGAAGGAAATATGACTGTAGCAATGAAAAACATATGAGATGAGTAATTAAGACATTTAACACCATGAAGCATTGAGAAAATAGAAATACTCACAATGGATTGGATATCTAATTCAATTGGAGTTTTCTAACTTCATGGTTGAAACTGTGAAGACATGTTGTACAATAGCAACCATCCCACCATGTGTTTGCTGCTTGAAGCCTAAGAGCTTACCTTCCAATGAAGATCCAAATTTCCACGATCTCGAACACGATGAGGACCAAGTCCAGATGGCTGCATGTACACCCATGCACCTTTGCAAAACTCTTGTGGTAGCCAACTTCCTTCCATTGTTTTGATGTTGTGGCACGTCATTGTGTGAACTTCGTCCTTTGGTCTCCTACGAGCTCTGGAGCTTTCCATGGGAGTAAGAGTTGTTGTCATTGCTGCAGAAGTTGGGAGAATGGTAGGAGGAGAAACAATGCTTCTGTTGTATGGTATGGAGGGAATAGAGGTGAAAAATATGACTTTTTGGGTTTTGGGTATGAAAATGGGAGTTTGAAGAGGGAAAATAGAGTTTTTTGAGTCATTTTGAAAAAAGTCACTTTTTTAGTCCACAAACATGCACGGATTTTGAATTAGAAGTCAAAAATAGCACTTTTGACCCTGAAAAGTGATATGGAGGTCATTTAATGGTATTATGATGAGTTTTACAACTTTTAAAAAATTTTGAATTTTTGGGCCCAGCCTGATTACGAGATTTCTTCTCTCTCTAGAAGACAACCCTGAACATAGAGGAATCTTGTCCCCTCTTCCCCCTTCAGCCTAGTATTTTATAGGGTATAGATTGTGGCCACCACCCTCTTCTGATTGGTCCATCACTAATCACTCCTTGAGCTAAAAGGCCCATCCAGGGTTCACCTTTTTTCCTAATGGAACACATCTTGAAGTTTTGTTATCCAAGAAATGGATGGAACACATCTTTCCTGCATTCTACCTAGGACTCTAAAGCCAATTTAAACACAATAGTCCTCTATTTGAGAAAAGATTCAGTGAATGTTGGTTAGAAGTGCAACATAGAAAAAAAATCTAAGTAAAATGTTTCTTGGTCAACCTTAACTTCAATTCTTCAAAGTAAAATTGAATTTGAAGAGATTTCTCAAAGTCTCAAACTACTAATCAAAGGATTCATCATTTTGCTAGGTCTATGCACAATTGGTGGTTAAAAATGGACTGAAATAGAAATTTGGTTAGGGATACCTTGGATCCACTCTCATTATTTTTACCCATACTTTGCACTAGATTTAGCCTATCACATAAAAAGCTAGATGTTGTTTAGAATGATTTGGGCAGGAATCAAATCATACATAGATTCCTCTCCTTTCTTATCTAGTATTGGATAGAATCCCCTTCCAATTAAAGAGGAAAATAAGAGAGATGAATACCATGATCTACAATATTAATCATGGTTCACGATGGAATATTCTAAATAATATTCTTCCACACATTTTTTAGGATTAAAATGTTTTAAGGGGGGAAGCATTTTTGTATAAAACATGGATTTGAAGGGCTAAATGTATAGATTTTAAAGGGTTGAACCCTTGATTTGTTTTATTTCCAATGGAAGGGCTTTGGCACTTAGGTTTCATTTTTCTAAGGGTATGTTCTTCAACCCCTATGGAAGCTTCTCAAGCCTCTAGACTTGCACCTACAAGCTTGATAGTTATCTTTTTCGAATCATTGTGAGGATCGTGTGATTTATAAGGTTATAATTCATTGGATTATTATGCATGTGGAGGGGATACTTGGCTAGCTCTCCTCACATTTCTCATTATTCTTAGAGGTATATGTAGGGGTGGAGCTTGTTGGGTGTATATCTGCATCCATGTCTCCTTGTGGGATTATATTATATTATTAAGGTCTTAGTAGCTATTTTGGAGTAGGAATAGTAGTTTTTCATTCAACACTTTTTATATATACAAATTAGAATATGAAAAAATAAATAAAAACAAACAGATAACTCTAAAAATGTTTGTATCATGCTATATTGTTATAGTGAGTAGGTGAAAGAACCTTGGCCAAGTGGTCAAGGCCCTATGCCATAACTAGTTCTCCTATAGTCTTATCATGTGATGCAAACGTATATGTCTCACTTACACCATAAAACACTTTAGGTGCATTCACTTTATGATATCTCTTTGATTTGATGTGTATATTTATCCGCATATTAATTCTTTTATTTACTTTAATGCATGAAAATTTTTTACAATAATAGATGCATTGCTTGTAAAGACACCTAAAGTTATGGAGATGGTACTTTGATATAGAACAAACATTTTTTTCCTTGTGTATGGAAAGCTATCAATGTGCTTTCCAAGTATAGTTTTTTCCAGTTTGATCATTTTTTATGGTGAATTGAAAGTGATTCCATAGACCTAAAACTCCAACAAACAAGTCAAAGAGTCCATAGTTCTAGGTTCAATACCTGAATTAGGTAGAGATCTATGTCTCAAGGTATTTTTTATTATATGTCCCCATAAAATATAAGGTATGATTGATTTCTGAAGTGGCCCCTAGTGACTAGATTTTGTATTTGGATTGAATTCTTGATGTTCATTCAGAATTTCTCCTAGGCCATTTTGTTTATTAGGGAGTCACATATCATATGTGTTGTGCATCTTGTATTTAGGTATATTCCACCTTTAAGGTTTAAAATTGGTTTTTTATTGATATAAGTCCACAAGGAGCTCCTTTATCTCATGACATATCTATTGAATTTATATAAATAAAATATTTCTATTAGATCATTGATATACACATATTGCAAATCAATTTAGATATTGTCTTTCTTTATTTGACATGGTCTCCTCATACAACATAGGCCTTTACATGTCATCAAAGGCTATCATTACTTTCTAATCACTATTCGAGTCACTAGAATCACCAAGTGTCAAAGTTCCAATGGCCATTTGAGTCACATTCTCCTTTGGGGAAAGAAGGCTACATTCTTTCTACTAAGGCCCCAGCACTCAACCTAATCTCAAGTGCAAATGTTTCTGTAACCCGCATATATGATTGAAACCCACTCCATTGAGTTCTTATGGTAACTTTTGAGTTTTAGATACCTTGAACTAGAAATGTAAAGAAAAAATCACCAATTAACGAGTCAAGAAGGTAGTTGAACAAGATCTAAAACCTTTAAATTTCAAAGCACAATCCTCCAAGTACCATACTCTACATGAAAACCTGGGTCAAAGTTTCTACTCTCTTTATTCTCCTTAAGATGAATTTACAAATGAGTTATTACCACTCCAAACTTGTTGATGAAATTAATATCTTTTGAAATAATATTTTTTAAGGGAAACAATAATCCATGGGTAAATGAATTGCTTGTTAAAGCAATAAAAAAATCTTTTCTTTTGGAAACATGTTGCTTTAATTAAGAAGGGGAAACATTACAAGGGAATTAGAGAGAGGTACAAACTAAACTTATTATCCTTTCATCCTCTTCATGTGGGACCCACTAACTCTTAAGCCTAATTTTCTCTAGAATAGACACATTATGGTGTTTGAAGGGGGAAGAATTCTTACAGTTCCTAATTCATCTACCTAAGTAGTTTAGGGACTTTTCTAAGGACCATTCTTTGGGGACTTTGTCAAATAGTCCATTAGAATGGAAGTGGTCATGTCCAAGCAATAAACAAATATCTAACATGCCCAAGGTGCTAATTCCATCTTAGGAGACACTAGTATTCATAATCCACTTTGAGACGAGGGTAGATGTCCCCAACTTTGATCCAGTGTCTTCTTTCCTAGTTCCATAGTTGTTTCCAGTTTTGAAACCCTTTGGACCACAACGTTTATGCTCTTTGAATATTCTCATTCTTGACACCCTTAGTACTAGAGATAGCAAACGAGCATAAAAGTTGTGGTCCACTTGAACTTAGGCACAAACCCATTGGGAAATGATGATTTCTTAAACAAGGAATTGTTGATATATTTAGGTAGTCATGCGTGTGAACACACTAGGACCGCCGGGGCACTTTTTTCCCTCTTTAGGAGGTTTTTTTCCCCCGGCTTGTATATATGCCTATTGCCCTAATGGGCTACTTATCTTTGTACATTCTCTAGTAATACATTCACTATTGTGTGTTTGTGCTCCAAGCTTCTTCTTCTTCCTTGTGCTGTTTGCGTGCTTCCGCAGACATCTATCTCCAACAATTGGTATCAGAGCAAGTCGTCGCTTCATCTAGGGCGCCGTTGAAACTCCTCCGTTTGCAGTCTCAAAATTGCTCGTTTCGGCCTCCGAACGCACTATCGCAGCGCTTGTGCAGGCTATTTCGTCTTTTTGTGCCAAAGGTAAATACCAGTTTCTGTTCGCTAGTTTAAGCGTCTCAGAGTCTGCTACAGGTCTAGCAGAACTCCTCTGGGCAGTTCTGTTCAACTTTTTGAGATACAGTCAATTTTCTGCATCAACGTATTTTAGTCACCGGCCATGGCTGAAAGCAGTGATGTATTCCGTATGTTGGTTGTTGAGGAAAAGTTGGATGGTACCAATTACCCATTATGGGCTTATATGATGCGACATGTATTGGTTGCAAAAGGACTGTGGAACATTATGCAGGGTGTTGAAAGACGTCTTGTTACACCTGCAACTACAGGTACTGCAAATACAGGTGCTGGAGCTGATGAAGATGGTGTCGAAGATGATATCCGTAGATTCCTGTTCGTGTTGCTGTTTCTGTTGCACCTACTGTAGAGCAAATTCGTTGGGATGACAGAGATGCCCAGGCACATGCATTGATAGCCTTGTCTGTCAAACATGCCATTATTCCTCATATTCGCTCTTGCGGAATAGCTAGGGATGCTTGGGATACACTAACCACATTGTACCAAGCTAGGAATGAGGCTCGTGTTGCTTACCTCCGAAAACAGTTGGAGAGTGAGCACATGAATGAAGGTGATTATATGGACAGTTTCCTAACAAAGATCAAAGATTTGAAGGAACAGTTGATTTCTGTTGATGAGGTTATACCAGATAGCTCACTTGTGCAGACCGTTCTGAATGGTCTTCCTGATTCATATTAGAGTTTTGCTTCTACTCTTCGGTTGATGATGAAAGGCAATCTAAATGCCTTATCATTTGAGGAGTTAGTCTCTGTTCTGTTGCAGGAAGATCAGTCTAGGTAGAACAGATCCATTATGCGTGTTGTAGATCAAGCTTCCCTGGCTAGTCAGAAGGGCAAAGGAAAATGGAACTCTTCTACTAGTAAGCAGAAATCTGCAAATGCTGCACATTCGAAGAACCAGGATAAAGATGAGAAGAAATCAGAAAAGCAGAAATTGTTTTGCAAGTACTGTAAAGGGAATGATCATATCATAAAGAACTGTCCGAAATTGGCTGCAAAAGAGGCAAAGAAGAAAGAGGCTGGAATGGTTGTTGCAGAGGCCTCTACACGAAAAACAGAGTCTGCAAATCTTGTGCAGGAAGAAGAATGGGTGTTTACTACTGTTTGCAGTTTTGACCCATCTTCTCATGAGCAGTGCATGTCTGCAGTGGACTCAGATGTTTGGTACTTTGACAGTGGGGCAACCAAACATATTACCTCGCAGCGCAGTTTCTTCTCTTCACTCGAGCCTGCTCCTACAGGGAATACTGTCACATGCGCCAACAACTCCTCTTATCCTGTTATGGGAGTTGGTAAGATCATTCTGACTACTGCTGATGGTAGTTCCTTCACCTTGTCAGATGCTTTATTTGTGCCAGGGATCAAGAAGAATCTGTTATCAGTTTCTGCATTAGCCAAGATTGGCTTGGTTGTGAAATTTGTTGACGACAGATGTACAGTTCATGATCTGTCAAATGGCGATGTTATTATTGCTTCTGGCATTTTATGTAGTGGGCTGTATAAGCTCATAGACTATGAAAGATCTGTGAATGATTCGGCATGTGCAGTTCATGATTCTCAGGCTATCTCAGATGCAAAGCTTTGGCATGCACGCTTTGGTCATCTGAATGTTGCTAGTTTGCTACGCCCGTAGAAATCTGATATGGTGTCTTCTTTGCCCAAGCTTGAGGCACCTGGAAAACATGTATGTGAAGGCTGTATTCTAGGCAAAATGCAACATTCCTCCTTTCCAAAAAGATGGATCAGTTCAGGCTACGCAAAAATTGCAGCTTGTACATAGTGATGTCTGTGGTCCTATGCAGACATCTTCTTTTGGAAAATATCTTTACTTCGTGACTTTCATTGATGATTTTTCCAGGCATGCATGGGTATATCCATTGAAGGCAAAGTCCGAAGTGTTTTTGTGCTTCAAATAGTTTTTGGTTTTCGCTGAAAATTTGTCAGCATGTAAAATGGGCACCCTCCATTCTGATCGAGGGGGGGAATATATGTCTTCTGATTTTAATGCATTTCTGGCTGAACGTGGGATAAAACACCAGTGTACAGTGCCGTATACACCTCAACAGAATGGAGTTGCTGAATGGAAGAACAGGTCACTCATGGAGATGGAGAGGTGTATGGTCAAGAGTCAGGCTTTACCACATAGTTTCTGGCTTGAGGTTGTCATGTGTGCAGCATATGTACTTAACAGGTGTACCACTAAAGCGCTACAGTCTATCACTCCATATGAGGCTTGGCATGATTGCAAGCCATCTGTTGCTCATCTGGGGTTTTTGGTTGTTTGGCATATGCACTAGTGCCTGAACAACATCGTAGAAAATTGGATGATAAGGCAGTAAAATGTATTTTTGTTGGGTACAGTTCTGAAAGTAAAGGCTATCGTCTGTATCATCCACAGACTAAACGCATTCTGGTTAGCCGTGATGTTGTCTTTGTGGAAGATGCTATTCAGCCATTGCTTTCATGTACTAAGGAGACATCTGTTAGCTCTAAAGACATGTATGATACTTTGATGCCTCTTTTTACAGGTGGACAGTCTAGTGCTGGTCCTAATGAGGCAGCTTCTCAGCCTTTGCAGGTTTCATATGATGATGCAGATCATTCCATTTCTGATGCAGATTTACATGATGCACTTGATGATGAGAGAGCTGATATTGAGCAGGCAAAAACTATGCCAAAATGGCTGGTGCAGACTTTGCGTGACAGCAAATTAGATGCACCTTTGTCATATCGTACTTGTTCAGGCTCTCATAGTGCCTCCTTTGCATCAGATTGCTATGCTATGGCTGCGTCTAGCCTCTATGATGAGAATGAGCCTGTTTCTTTTGATGAAGCACAGAATTCAGAAAATTGGATGGCTGCTATGCAATCTGAATATGATGCTATAATGAAGAATGGTACATGGTCTTTATGTGACTTACCTCTTGGCAAGAAGGCCATTGGCACTAAGTGGGTATACAAGCTGAAGCGTAAACCTGATGGTACAGTTGACAGGTATAAGGCTAGGCTTATTGCAAAGGGTTATGCGCAGGAAAGAGGCATTGATTTTGATGAGACCTTTGCACCTACATGCCGTATGACTACTGTTCGGAGCATTTGTGCACTTGCAGCCCATCATGGTTGGAATGTACATCAGTTGGACATTAAAACAGCATTTCTGAATGGTGACTTACATGAAGAAGTGTATGTTTTTCAGCCCCGTGGCTTTGTGCAGAAAGGGCATGAAAACCAGGTGTGCAGGTTAAAGAAGGCGTTATATGGTTTAAAGCAAGCACCACGTGCTTGGTATGAGAAGATACATGCCTATATGATTGCACATGGTTTTGAGAACAGTCCAACTAAAAGCACCTTATATGTTAAGCGTGCTAATGATGTGCTTCTGATCATTGTTGTCTATGTTGATGACATGCTGCTCACTGGTCCTATTGAGAAGCATATTGCTGATTTTAAGGCTGATTTACATGCCTCATTTGAGATGTCTGATTTGGGGCATTTGCATCACTATTTGGGCATTCAGTTTATGCAAGTTGATGGTGGAATGGCTTTGTGTCAAACGAAATATATTGACACATTATTGCAGCGTTTTGGCCTTGAAGACTGTAAGCCTATTGCCACTCCTATGGAGACAGGTTTACGATTGAGTCTTCATGATGCTGGAGATGCATTTGATGTTGTTCTCTATCAGCAGGTTGTTGGATGCTTGATTTACTTATGCATTACTCGGCCAGATATTCAGTTTACTGTCTCACAAATGAGCAGGTTTATACATTGCCCAGGAGTCATGCATTGGAAGGCGGTTAAGCGCATCTTTCGCTACTTGAGTGGTACTCGGCTACTTGGGTTGTTTTATCCCAAGGGGGGATCACTACCGCCAGTTTTGCATGCTTTTTCTGACTCAGATTGGGCTGGCTGCTATGACACTCGTGTGTCCACCAGTGGTTTTTGCTTCATGCTTGGTAGCTCATGTATATCTTGGTTGAGCAAGAAGCAGCCTACTGTGGACACTTCCATTTGTGAGGTTGAGTATAGGGCAGCTTTCACAGCGACTGTTGAGTGTGTGTGGCTCAGACGCCTTATGGCTGATTTGGGTGTTGGCCAGTCTTCTGCCACCACCATCTTCACTGACAGTCAGAGCGCATTGGCAGTTGTGAGGAACCCTGTGTTCCATGCTCGCACTAAGCACATTGAGGTGCATTATCACTATGTCAGGGAGAGGTTCTCTGCTGGGGAGATCAGCTTGGCATATGTGCCCACGCAGGAGAACATTGCAGACCTTTTCACGAAGGCTCTGCCTAGGGAGAAGTTTGAAGCTTTCCGCAAAGCTTTGGGCTTGCTTCCTTTTTTGGAGTGATTTCCACATAGCTTGGCACTTCCTTATACATGAGTGCCAGCTCCTTGTTCACCGCATCACTCCTAGGGGGGATTTGTTGATATATTTAGGTGGTGATGTGTGTGAACACACTAGGACCACCGGGGCACTTTTTTCCCTCTTTAGGAGGTTTTTTTCCCCCGGCTTGTATATACGCCTATTGCCCTAATGGGCTACTTATCTTTGTACATTCTTTAGTAATACATTCACTATTGTGTGTTTGTGCTCCAAGCTTCTTCTTCTTCCTTGTGCTGTTTGCGTGCTTCCGCAGACATCTATCTCCAACAGGAATAATCACAATTTTCCAAAAGTATGATTTTCTTAACAAAACATCACATTCTCCAAATTCATGAATTCCACCAAATAGGAATGATTGTGAGTTCTCACAGAGCTGAACCAAGCAATTTTTTTTTCATGGAACCATTTTTGTCTATGGCTAAATCCATGTTTTCCATTAGAATTTTGCTATACTTTATGGAATAGTGGAATCCTGAATGGATTTTAATGTCTTGAGGTTTTTAATGTGATTTTTGTTTTGCTTTAGTAGGTGAAGAATCATGAGGGTGTGAACATGCAAGGATTTATTCAGATATTGTGGAAGATATTTAGAAGATAGTGTATATATACATATATATATATATATATATATATATATATATATATATATATATATATATATATATATATATATATATATATAGTAAAAATAGTCAAATATATTTTTTGTCAAAATAGTTGATTGCTTACAAAGCAAAATTTTTGTAACTAAAGTAGATTTTCATAAATGCATGCTTTTCAAACTAAAACCCTCATGTATCCTCTATTAAGGATGTAATGAGAAATACCTATAAATACACATACTCTGATAGACTCGTCCATCAGAGTATGTGGGGGGAGATTGTACCCAATCATGTGTGAAGTCTCTTATCTCCCTCTATTCCATTTATGCTTTTGTGAGATTTTGTTTCTGTCCTATCTCTGTATATGTGCATCTCAAAGAACAAGACTTATAAAATGTGCATTGACTATAGATCACTCAATAAGATCACAATTAAAAACAGATATCCTATTCATCGGATAAATGATTATAAACTTCATGGAGCACGTGTTTTTAGCAAAATTGATGTTAAATTATGGTATCATCAGATATGCACGACACAAAATGGCGTATATAAGACTACCTTTAGAACTCAAACTGGTCACTTTGAATTCATGGTAATGCCATTTGGACTTACCAATGCACCTGCTACATTTGCACATATGATGAATAACATTTTTCTTGATTACCAAGCTTTTATTCTTAATTTCTTTGATGGTATACTTTTCTATAATGAGAATGATAATGACCATGAAAATCATTTAGCAACAATCTTTAATATGTTATGCGAAAACAAACTTTATGCCAATCTTGAAAATAGTTATTTTCTCCAAAAAGAATTAGAGTATTTAGGCTAGTTGATGCCCTTAGTCATTCCCATCCCCACAAACAAATATTGTTTCAATCAATAATATTTCTATAATTCATATTCATTCATTTCATGACGTGATTCCTACTTATGCCTCTGATTTGTATTTTTGACAAACATGGAATGCTTTCAATAATTCTACAACATTTAGTGAGGATCATTACACTTTCCATAATGGATTCTTGTATTTTCAACACAACGTCCACGTCACTCAAGTTTTTAAAGAATTTGTTATGAAAGAGATGCATGAACCACCATATATCAGTCATAGGGGCATACAAAGTACTATTTCTACATTTAAAGATTTTTTCTTTTGGCTAAATATGGAAAAGGATAGTGCACAATATGTTTTCCATTACATTGTGTGTCAATGTGTGAAACGACATCATGCTAAAGCCTTGGATTATTAATGCCATCTCCCATGCCTAATGGACCATGGGAACAAATTTATAAGGATGTTAGTGTTGGTCTTCCTACAACTTCATCTCATAATGATATGATTTGGAAAATTGTTGATAGGTTTAGTAAACAAGCATATTTCATTCCTTGTCAAAAGACTCTTTCTACACCTCAAGCTACTAAGTTGTTTATTATATGTATTTTTTTCGCATCATGTTTTTCCAAAAGTTATTCGATCAGATCGAGATGTTTGTTTTTGTAATCACTTTTGGGTTGCACTATTAGGTTGTAAAATATATTTTAGCTTTGGATTTCATCCTGAAAGTAATGGGCAAAGTGAAGCTACGAATATTACTATTTTAGATTTATTACATTTTTATCCTTTACATAATCCAAGTAATTGGGATGAGAAATTTCCTTCACTAAAATTTGCATATAATAACACAACACATATGATGTGCACCATATGAAGTTGTTTATGGTACAAAGCTTCCCAGTCCCATGTCTATCACTCAAATTGACATACCTATGGCTAATTGTTTGCAGAAGGTCATGTTTCTAAACTTCATGAGGTTCATGAGCATATTAAAAAGAGTCAAGAACGTTACATGCGTATTGTTAATAAGAAATGAGTAGCTAAAAAATTAATGAAAATGACTTGGTATGATTACAAATAATTAAAAGAAGTTTTGAAAACATTTCACAACATCCTAAGGTTAAACTTGCACCACATTATTATGTACCAAGAGAAAGGATGAGTGTAAGTGCTAGGGATAAACAAATTATTGAGCCTAAGATTAAGGGAGTATATATGCAAAGTGGATCAACAAAGCTTAAAATTCTCAAAAGCTAGTGTCAATTGCACAACCAAGTCATCGTAAAAAAAATTAGGTGGCTAGCAATCAAACCTAAGTTCAAAAGCTAGTGATTTTGATAGCTCTTATAGTGTGGCAGGAACCATTACTAGCAATAGGGTAGCTTACCTAGAAGTACCACAAGAAGCATATAAAACACAATTGGAATAAATTTGCACCAATCAATTAGGTGCTCGCATTTATAAGAATGGATTGAGGAGATACGTGGATTAGTTAAGAAACACTAAGCGACCTTATGGAATAGATCACTCGGTAATCAAATTTGAGAATCAATCATATACATAAGTAGGGAACTATGTACATAGTTATTAGTCAGCTTGATAGAAATGATGAATTTGGGACTATTCTCCCTGATTTAGAAGTAAGAGATTATGAGGAAGAGGACCTAGAGGAGATACCAAATATGGCTAAAAGAAAATATGTGCTAACAAGGATCCTAGCCACAACCAAGATAGCTCAAGGCAATGCGATCATAGAGATATATGTGAATGAAGCTGCCAAAGAAGCTTCTTGAAAGTTAAGATAAACCAAACCTCATACCAAGGACGAGTTTGTAGTGTATGAGTTCAAGGATTTAGACAACCTAGGAAAAGCAATCTATTTGAGTCATGACTCAGAACAGATATACATAGTCTCAGACTATAGTAAACAAACCCACCTTTGACAAGGTGAAAAGGTATTTCCCCTATACAAGCCTTCCACTTCATACAGACAAACGAGTCTAGGACATGCTAACACCTTAGGTGCTTAGAAAGAGAAATCAAGGGAAGCCCCATAAGTACGCTTTGTGCACAATTTAGGAAGGGGTAGATCAAAACAAGGAACAAGTAGAACACACACACAGAGAGAGAGAGAGAAAACTAAAGCGCATATATCACATAGAGGGTATGATGAATTTCCCTAGCAAGGCAACAAGAACACTCTAGAACATTGTGACCCTCACAAGTAGTAAAAACCATGAAGAATTATTTTGGTTGCAAAGGAGATCCGTATGATCATGGCTGAATTTAAGCAAGTATTAAGGGCAAAACATGTGGAGAGTTGTTGAATCAATATGAGGCAACCCTAACATGGTTTCAACCATTGAATTGAGGCAACTATAAAGAAATCTCATAAATGATGGAAGCATTGAGAACTGAGTTCTCTAAGAGTGGCATTAGACACAATACTTCATCATTGCTCCACAACTTCAAGTAGATGCTCAAGGACATAGTAAAACTAGCAAAATGAAAATTTAAACAATAGATAGAGAGATGTCAAATCTTGGAACTACCAACACAAGCCAAGGAAGTATCGTTGTTTTTAGATGGCCTCTTGAGTGGAAAACTTTGATCATACCTATACTTAAAGGAGCCAAACACCCTACATCAATGCATGAGAATTTGCAGAGACATAAAAAATAATCGAGGAGAATAATTGGAGCTCTCAAAACTTTATAAGGGGTCAAATTACTTGGCTAGAACCACAACAAAACCCTCATCAGAACTAGCTGAGCTAGTGGCTCAAAAACTAGTTGGAAGCTTTCAAAATATGAATAATCAAAAGGTGATCACTTTCAAACATTTCTATACTTGTGAAGGTGATCACATGGCGAATGCCTATCCCATGCAAGCCTAGAATGCACTAGGTTTAGGCTCATAATATTGAGAAATCGAGAAGAAGCACACAAATATTGTAGCACAGGAATTAAAGAGTTTTTATTTATGCGCAGTTTTTTGGAATTTTATAAGGATCTTTAATGATCACTTATTTATGTAAAGCCTAGAGGTTTATTTTTTAAAAGGATGAAAGAATAGATTCAAAATTCCACGAGTTTGAGGTATTTGAACTTGATGATTCATCAATCAATCGAGTCACCTAAATCAAGTCATCAAACTTAATTTTAATTTTCCTAGATTGTAGGATATTGATTGTCTTCATTGCAACAAATTATTTTGCTTTATTTGAATTCAAAAACCACTTGTAATAGTCGTGGGGGTCTTCAAGAGTTTATATAAATACTTCCAATCACTTGTACACTACATTGAAGCAATATATGTGCACTTTTGCTCATCATTGTGATGTCTCTTCATTTCTTTGCACCATCATTTTCAACAACAATTATCTTGTAAAAGCTAGTTCTCTCTTGGAAAAGATTCAAACTGGACGATTGAGAATCATTGGAAAACTATCAATGTCTAGTTTATGCGCAAAAATTTTGAGAACATTTGGTTTAGTAGATTTTTAGGAATCTGCAATTTAAGGTCTTGGGTTCTATCTCTGCTTATTCCTCAACACATCTGTTCAGTCTTAAGCTTATTCCAAGAGCATATCTTTCTTATTTATTCTAATCTTGTGCATTTTAGGTATTCAACCCTATGTATAACATTCCTCCAAAATAATTTTTTCCAATTGTAATCATGCTAGCTGCTATGAGTGTTTGAAGTTGAGTGTTTCATCCAAAGATAGCAGGTTCTTTGAGCTACTCAAAGTGAAAACTTATCTATTTTGTATCAACTCTTTCTCATTGATGCTCCAAAGTACATAATGGATTTTATTGAACTAGTCACAACCCTATAAGGTATATTTGACTCTCCATAAGCTCAAGGGTTGGTCCTGTGTTGGTTGCTAGACCAAACTTCATCACTTGGTAACTCGCTTTTCTACCTCTTGCAAGCTTCTCTAAGTTCTCTCAATGGTATTTGAGCTACATCAAGCTGGGTGATGGATTTCCATAAATGATTGAGAAACTTGATATAAACAACTATTTTTGCTTGGCAAATTAGAATGGAAGCCTATTTGCAAAGTAGAAATCTTTATGGGATTGTAGCAGATGATGAATCTATGCCTATTCCAAGATCCAAAGGAGGACCTACACAAGAGGATATAGATAGACCCACACTTTGGTGTGCAAGGGATGCTCAAGCAAGGTCATACATACTAAACTCTATCTTTTATTTTTTCTTGCCATATATTAGAGGATGCAAAACATCTCAAGAGACTTGGGATGCACTTGAGACCTTCTATCTTGCTAGTAGCAAAGGTAGAAAGAACCATCTTTGTAATGATTTCAACCAAATGAAGGAGACACCAAAAAGAACTATCACAGAGTTTATTACCAAGGTCATGGAGGTTGTAGATCACTAAGCATCCATTGGAGAGCTAATTGAAGAAGAGGCCATCACAAGGCAGATTCTAAATAGAATTAGAAGTGATAAGCAATGGCAACCCTTCACCATATCTTATCATCTCATCATGGATGAACAAACCCCACATTTCAACATATTCCTTGGAAACATATTTAACCGAGAAACCAACAATAATATGAAGGAAGGTAACTCTTATCAAGGTAATACAACAAGTGCTCTTTATGCAAATCAGTAAGACAAAAAGCACAAAGGCAAGAAGAAGGAAGATGATGAAGAAGATATTTCCCAAGCCAACTATGCATGAAAGAGAGCAAGTGGAAAGGGAAGAAGAAAGGAGAAAAGCATGACAAATTAAAAGTTCAAAGTGTTCAACATTGTGCCATCTATGATAAGGCCAACCACACCACTAAAAGTTATTCGTTCAATGGAAGGACTAAAAAGGAGGTGGAAGAGATGGATTTGGAAACGCTAGAGGCAAAGGTGGATTCAACTTGAACAACAACAATAGAAGTCATAATAGAAGGTACTTCAACAATTATTCTAACAATCAACCACATGGACTCATTTCTTCTAATGAATATGATCCATAAAGAAGGTAAAGAAGATGACCATCATTTCTACATAGATTTATGATGTTCAAACAATGTTGTAGGCAACATTGCTCTTTTATTTGACTTGGAAAGTCCAAAGCATAGACATGAAGTACAAACAGGGGGTGACACCAAGCACAACATGGAGAAGATTGGTAATGAAAAAGATTCTATTGGCAAGAAAAACATTCTAAGTAAGATTCTCTATGTACCCACTATCACTAAAAACCTAATAAGTGTAGGCCAAATAGTTAAAAATGGCTTGCAAGATAGGTTCACTTAACATGGAGCTTATGTTGAAGACCCATGTCAAGGCTTCAAGAAGATAGCTAGAGGTGAGAAGCATGGTAGGCTCTTTATTTTTGAAATAGAGGAAACCAGGAACATAACTCTATTCAATTTTGGGTCTCAAACCCTAAGTGAGCTTGAAGTGTGTGCTACGTTGTCGCTAGTATGGCTACCTAGATTTTGTAAAAATCTAATTTCTAAAATTCTATAAATTGTGTACGTGGAACTTCCTGTTGATATATTTAGGTAGTGATGTGTGTGAACACTCTAGGACTGCCGGGGCACTTTTTTCCCTCTTTAGGAGGTTTTCTTCCCCCAGCTTGTATATACGCCTATTGCCCTAATGGGCTACTTATCTTTGTACATTCTCTAGTAGTACATTTAGTCTTATGTGTTGTGCACCAAGCTTCTTCTTCTTCCTTGTGCTGTTCGCGTGCTTCCGCAGACGTCTAACTCCAACAATTGGTATCAGAGCAGGTCGTTGCTTCTTCTAGGGCGCCGTCGACACTCCTCCGTTTGCAGTCTTAGATTCGCACAAAATTTGGTGAGCATACTCAGGGTGTTTCCGAGATCAAAACAGCTTTGCTATGTGGTGCCAAAATCGCGATCTGAGCTCGTTTCGGCCTCCGAACGCACTATCGCAATGCTTGTGCAGGCTATTTTGTCCTTTTGTGCCAAAGGTATATACCAGTTTCTGTTCGCCAGTTTAAGCGTCTCGAAGTCTGCTACAGGTCTAGCAGAACTGGTCTGGGCAATTCTGTTCAACTTTTTGAGATACAATCAATTTTCTGCATCAAGGTATTTTAGTCACCGGCCATGGCTGAAAGCAATGATGTATTCCGTATGTTGGCTGTTGAGGATAAGTTGGATGGTACCAACTACCCATTATGGGCTTATATGATGCGACATGTACTGGTTGCAAAAGGATTGTGGAACATTGTGTAGGGTGTTGAAAGACGTCCTGTTACACCTGTAACGACAGTTACTGCAAATACAGGTGTTGGAGCTGATGAAGATGGTGTCGAAGATGATATTCCGCAGATTCCTGTTCGTGCTGCTGTTTCTGTTGCACCTACTGCAGAGCAGATTCGTTGGGATGGCAGAGATGCCCAGGCACATGCATTGATAGCTTTGTCTGTCAAACGTGCCATTATTCCTCACATTCGCTCTTGCAGAACAGCAAAGGATGCTTGGGATACACTTACCACTTTGTACCAGGCTAGGAATGAGGCTCGTGTTGCTTACCTCCGAAAACAGTTGAAGAGTGAGCACATGAATGAAGGTGATTCGATGGACAGTTTTCTTACAAAGATCAAAGACCTGAAGGATTAATTGATTTCTGCTGATGAGGTTATACCAGATAGCTCACTTGTGCAGACCGTTCTGAATGGCCTTCCTAGTCATATCAGAGTTTTGCCTCTACTCTTCGATTGATGATGAAAGGCAATCCGAATGCCTTGTCATTTGAGGAATTAGTCTCTGTTCTGTTGCAGGAAGATCAGTCCAGGCAGAACAGGTCCATTATGCGTGTTGCAGATCAAGCTTTCCTGGCTAGTTAGAAGGGCAAAGGAAAATGGAGCTCTTCTACTAGTAAGCAGAAATCTGCAAATGCTGCACAATCGAAGAACCAGGATAAAGATGAGAAGAAATCAAAAAAGCAGAAATTGTTCTGCAAGTACTGTAAAGGAAATGATCATATTATAAAGAACTGTCCAAAACTGGCTGCTAAAGAGGCAAAGAAGAAAGAGGCTGGATGGTTGTTGCAGAGGCCTCTACACCAAAAACAGAGTCTGCAAATCTTGTGCAGGAAGAAGAATGGGCGTTTACTACTGTCTGCAGTTTTGACCCATCTTCTCATGATCAGTGCATGTCTGCAGTAGACTCAGATGTTTGGTACTTTGACAGTGGGGCGACCAAACATATTACCTCGCAGCGCAGTTTCTTCTCTTCACTCGAGCCTGCCCCTACAGGGAATACTGTCACATGCACCAATAACTCCTCTTATCTTGTTATGGGAGTTGGTAAGATCATTCTGACTACTGCTGATGGTAGTTCTTTCACTTTGTCAGATGCTTTATTTGTGCCAGGGATCAAAAATTTCTGCATTAGCCAAGATTGGCTTGGTTGTGAAATTCGTTGATGACAGGTGTACAGTCCATGATCTCTCAAATGGCGATGTGATTATTGCTTCTGGCATTTTATGTCGTGGGCTGTATAAGCTCATAGACTATGAAAGATCTGTGAATGATTCGGCATGTGTAGTTCATGATTCTCAGGCTATGTCAGATGCAAAGCTTTGGCATGCACGCTTTGGTCATCTGAATTTTGCTAGTTTGTTACGCCTGCAGAAATCTGAAATGGTGTCCTCTTTGCCCAAACTTGAGGCACCTGGAAAACATGTTTGTGAAGGCTGTATTTTGGGCAAAATGCAGCGTTCTTCCTTTCCAAAAGATGGTTCAGTTCGAGCTATGCAGAAATTGCAGCTTGTACATAGTGATGTCTGTGGTCCTATGCAGACACCCTCTTTTGGAAATTACCTTTACTTCGTGACTTTCATTGATGATTTTTCCAGGCATGCATGGGTATATCCACTCAAAGCAAAGTCCGAAGTGTTCATGTGCTTCAAACAGTTTTTGGTTTTGGTTGAAAATCTGTCAGCATGTAAAATGGGCACCCTCCGTTCTAATCGAGGGGGGGAATATATGTCTTCAGATTTTAATGCATTTCTGGCTGAACGTGGGATAAAAAACCAGTGTACAGTGCCGTATACACCTCAACAGAATGGAGTTGATGAACGAAAGAACAGGTCACTCATGGAGATGGCGAGGTGCATGGTCAAAAGTCAGGCTTTACCACATAGTTTCTGGCTTGAGGTTGTCATGTGTGCAGCATATGTATTGAACAGGTGTCCCACCAAAGCGTTGCAGTCTATCACTCCATATGAGGCTTGGCATGACCGCAAGCCATCTGTTGCTCATCTGCGTGTTTTTGGTTGTTTGGCATATGCATTAGTGCCTGAACAACATCGTAGAAAATTGGATGATAAGGCAGTAAAATGTATTTTTGTTGGGTACAGTTCTGAAAGTAAAGGCTATCGTCTGTATCATCCACAGACTAAACGCATTCTGGTTAGCCGTGATGTTGTCTTTGTGGAAGATGCTATTCAGCCATTGCTTTCATGTACTAAGGAGACATCTGTTAGCTCCAAAGACATGTATGATACTTTGATGCCTCTTTTTATAGGTGGACAGGCTAGCGCTGGTCCTAATGAGGCAACTTCTCAGCCTTTGCAAGTTTCATATGATGATGCAGATCATTCCATTTCTGATGGAGATTTACATGATGCACTTGTTGATGAGAGAGCTGATATTGAACAGGCAAAAACTATGCCAAAATGGCTGGTGCAGACTTTGCATGACAGCAAATTAGATGCACCTTTGTCATATCGTACTCGTTCAGGCTCTCATAGTACCTCCTTTGCATCAGATTGCTATGCTATGGCTGCATCTAGTCTCTGTGATGAGAATGAGCCTGTTTCTTTTGATGAAGCACAAAATTCAGAAAATTGGATGGCTGCTATGCAATCTGAATATGATGCTATAATGAAGAATGGTACATGGTCTTTATGTGACTTGCCTCCTGGCAAGAAGGCCATTGGCACTAAGTGGGTATACAAGCTGAAGCGTAAACCTGATGGTACAGTTGACAGGTATAAGGCTAGGCTTGTTGCAAAGGGTTATGCGCAGGAAAGAGGCATTGATTTTGATGAGACCTTTGCACCTACATGCCGTATGACTACTGTTCGGAGCATTTGTGCACTTGCAGCCCATCATGGTTGGAATGTACATCAGTTGGACATTAAAACAGCATTTATGAATGGTGACTTGCATGAAGAAGTGTATGTTTTTCAGCCCCGTGGCTTTGTGCAGAAAGGGCATGAAAACCAGGTGTGCAGGTTAAAGAAGGCGTTATATGGTTTAAAGCAAGCACCACGTGCTTGGTATGAGAAAATACATGCCTATCTGATTGCACATGGTTTTGAGAACAGTCCAACTGAAAGCACCTTATATGTTAAGCGTGCTAATGATGTGCTTTTGATCATTGTTGTCTATGTAGACGACATGCTGCTCAATGGTCCTCTTGAGAAGCATATTGCTGATTTCAAGGCTGATTTGCATGCATCATTTGAGATGTCTGATTTGGGGCATTTGCATCACTATTTGGGCATTCAGTTTATGCAAGTTGATGGTGGAATGGCTTTGTGTCAAACGAAATATATTGACACATTATTGCAGCGTTTTGGCCTTGAAGATTGTAAGCCTATTGCCACTCCTATGGAGATAGGTTTACGATTGAGTCTTCATGATGCTGGAGATGCATTTGATGTTGTTCTCTATCAGCAGGCTGTTGGATGCTTGATTTACTTATGCATTACTCGGCCAGATATTCAGTTTGCTGTCTCAAAGATGAGCAGGTTTATGCATTGCCCAGGAGTCACGCATTGGAAAGCGGTTAAGCGCATCTTTCGCTACTTGAGTGGTACTCAGCTACTTGGGTTGTTTTATCCAAAGGGGGGAATCACTACCGCCAGATTTGCATGCTTTTTCTGACTCAGATTGGGCTGGTTGCTATGACACTCGTGTGTCCACCAGTGGTTTTTGCTTCATGCTTGGTAGCTCATGTATATCTTGGTTGAGCAAGAAGCAGCCTACTGTGGCCACTTCCAGTTGTGAGGCTGAGTATAGGGCAGCTTTCACAGCGACTGTTGAGTGTGTGTGGCTCAGACGCCTTATGGCTGATTTGGGTGTTGGCCAGTCTTCTGCCACCACCATCTTCACTGACAGTCAGAGCGCATTGGCAGTTGCGAGGAACCCTGTGTTCCATGCTCGCACTAAGCACATTGAGGTGCATTATCACTATGTCAGGGAGAGGTTCTTTGCTGGGGAGATCAGCTTGGCATATGTGCCCACGCAGGAGAACATTGCAGACCTTTTCACGAAGGCTCTGCCTAGGGAGAAGTTTGAAGCTTTCCGCAAAGCTTTGGGCTTACTTCCTTTTGTGGAGTGATTTCCACATAGCTCGGCACTTCCTTATACATGAGTGCCAGCTCCTTGTTCACCGCATCACTCCCAGGGGGGATTTGTTGATATATTTAGGTAGTGATGTGTGTGAACACTCTAGGACTGCCGGGGCACTTTTTTCCCTCTTTAGGAGGTTTTTTTCCCCCGGCTTGTATATACGCCTATTGCCCTAATGGGCTACTTATCTTTGTACATTCTCTAGTAGTACATTCAGTCTTATGTGTTGTGCTCCAAGCTTCTTCATCTTCCTTGTGCTATTCGCGTGTTTCCGCAGACGTCTAACTCCAACACTTCCTAGGAATTTAATTGTTGTCTAGTTTCTCTAATTAAAAGAGTGAGGCTAAACCAAGAGAAGTGCATAATTTTTAGAGAGAGAAGAAGAGAAATTCTAGAATGACAGAAGAGAGAATTCAATGGGATTACTTATGTGCCTAATCTTGTATGTGTCATCATCTTAATGCAGAAAATTTTATTCTCACGTACATTCTCTGTAATACACTACCAGTGTTCTATTCATTATTTCTCTACCTCATTATTTGTGGTATTCTTGAAAGTACACATAGGGAATAGAAACACACTGGAATAAATTTCCATAATTCCCATTCCCTGAATTCACTATATTGTGAATGTAAATATTAGTAAACATTTGGATACCATGAGAGGATGGGGTATTATCAATAGAGCATGGTAAGGTGAAGTGACAACCAGTGTAGATGGGACAAACCAAAGGATTCCTAATGATGGAGAAGGAGTATGCCTACATGATCAGGTAAGTGGTTCTCAAAACATCAAGAAGTACAAGCAACACTTGGAGTGGCAAGAGCATCTGCATTATAGTATACGAATATTGTTGAAGGGGAAAGTTTGGGAAGTTCTCGTGTATCCAAACAACTGTGTGCCTTAGAGGAGAAAGGGTTAATATTGTAGCCATTACTGACACAATTGTTTGAGCTATAGGTGGCTTTTGAAGCGGTTAAGTTGCAAACAGAGTATGATGAAGGATGGCAGGCCAAAGAGGAATCAGGACAGGGAACACAAAGAAGACTTAGGATTCAGGTGTAATGTCAAGCCTTTTTTTTGTTTCGACAGAGCAACTTGAAGAAAAGTAGACCGTATTACAAAGGTAGTTCGAAGTAGTATTCGAGATGGAGCCCGAGGATGGCATACAATATGAACAAGATGAATTTCCATGGATACTTGTTGATGAAGAGTGGAAGAGTTGGCAAGTTCCAATTTGTATGGTAGTCCCAATGCTTCGGAGTGTGGAATGCAATTTAATCAGTTTAGTGGAATATTGATGATGAACCTGATGTTCATGCCCATCTTTTTGATACACAGTATGAATTACTAGAAGGAAATCTACATGATGCACATTAGGCTACTTTGAAGTTGTGTGTTGGTTAATGGAATTTGTTCCCAATCATTTCATGATGTGTTATGCTCTGAATATAGCATTCTTAAGGCAATTTCAAAAAGCTAAGACTACACATCAGTTGTTTATAACCTTGTAGTAGGTGCAACAACCAACCCAAACAATGGTAGAATATGCTTCCTTGTTCTGAAGTTCTATGTGAAAAATTCTGGAAGTGGAGCACACTTGTGAAGATGTGGTATGTGATTGGTTTATGGATGGGTTGAATCCATTATTAAAAGAAAAAATATACCATTTTGCTTTAGATGGTACTAGAACATTCAATCAGATTATAGATGCTCTCCAAATGCTCTCCTAATTTGGCAATGCTCTCCAAATGACGTACATAAGGTGAATACAAATACCTTGGCGATTATTGATCCATACAACTAGTGATATTGTACAAAATATCAGAATATGGGCCATGTAACGGCTAGTTGTGCATTATGTCAGATGTACTATGCCATTTGTAATTTAATGAATCATAGTATAGATCAATGTAAATATAATACTCATAATCAAGTTGTAGCTACTAGTCACATTCAACTAGAACCACAGACCAAACCCTGTTTTTTTAGGTAACAGGGGACAAAATCAATCAAATTACCAATGGTATGGGTGAGGACGTAGGCCTTTTAATCGTTACCGCAAAGATGAAGGGAAGTATCAAAATGAAGGAAAAAGTCCACAATGTCAATTCTATCTAGAATATGGTCATATTAAGGCTAATTGCCCAAGATTCTGACAAAAGAAAACAAGAAGCTAAACTTAAGGCTCCAATGAGGAACATGGTAGCCTTAAGATTTGAAGGTTACATAATAACAATGATTCCAGAGTTGTTCCCAATGTTACAACACACCACCAAGTTTATAATCATGTACTGGGATGGGCCCAAAAATCTCTAGTTCCAATAGCAATTTCGAGTAGGCCGACCCGAAATGAATCCTCCAATAAGGTTATGGATGGAATCATCAAGAAAGATACAATAGTTCCAAGTTTAGCACCTTTAATTAATACCAAACTAAATCATGCAATAACTACCAATTCTCTAGAACCTTAAGTTCTAGAGGGCAGTACTATTGTACCAGATCCTTGGCAGTTATTTTGTAAGTCAAGAATTTAGTTACCACTAGGGGATTTGGTGGAACTAGTCCCTACTTTTTGGGATGCTATATTGAAAGATGTGTAGAAGCCAAGTCCAATGGATATTGGATAATACAGAAGATCAAAGCCCACATTAATACGATGGAAACACCTTAGGATGAACTGATGGATTATGCAGTACCAATTATTTTAGTATGGTACAAGAATAATTAGATTCGAAGAGTATTAATTGATGGAGGTTTTGGAGTCCATATCACTACTTTGCCTATTTGTAGACAATTGAGTTCGACTACTATACAACTAGCACCCTTTTATATCCATATGGTGGATCAATCACGGGTTTAGCCTATTGGTCTTGTTAAGGACATAGCTATCAAAGTCCAAAATGTTCTTTTTGAAGTCACTTTTATGGTTATTGAGCTAATTGATAAAAGTAATTACTATAATTTTTTGCTTGGATGATTGTGGCTCAAGCAAGCAAAGGTTCAACAAGACTAGGGATCTCAAGCTATTACTTTCTGACAATGTCATAAGAAGTAATCTATTCCTCTAAAAGATAAGCAACACTACCCAAAAGCTCAATGACCATCAATTGTGGAAACCCCACATATGATGGCGAACCCCAATTTCTAGAAGCTAATCGATAATTATGGCCGATAGGACTAATTGATATTCTTGAGGTATTGATCGAATTCTAACAAGAGCCAATCGTAGTTCCTGTACAATCGGAGTTGAAGCTTATTCAATACGATGAAGGAACAACATGGGTATCTAAGGAAGATGCTTTTACACAAAAAATTGTGCACCTTCAAGAAGATCTACTTGACCACGTAAATATAGGGACAGAGAGCTTATAAAGTAAAATTCAATGCTAGTTTGAGGGATGTATTCTGAAATGAATTACTTCAATGGATAGCTGAATTTAAGAATGTGTTTGCTTGGAATTACTATGATATGCATGGAGTGGATCCCTGATTTTATTAGCATAAAATTGTGGTAAAACCAGATGCTTCTCTATGAAAGAACTTGGAGTAAGATTGTAGGAGGTAGAAAAGTGAGTTGAAAAGCGATGAAGTTTGGTCCAACCAACTGGCACAAGACCAGCCCTTGAGCATATGGAGACTCAAATAGGCCTTATAGGCATGCAATAAGTGCAATAAAATGCACTATGTACTTTGGAGCAACAAGGAGAAAGAGTCGATACATAAAAGATAGGTTTGTGCATTGACTAACTCAAAAAACTTACTATCTTTGGATGAGACAATCAACTTCAAATGCTCATATAAACTTCAAATGCTCATATCAACTTCAAATGCTCATATAAACTTCAAATGCTCATATCAACTTCAAATGCTCATATAAACTTCAAATGCTCATATCAACTTCAAATGCTCATAGCGAACCAACATGATTACAATTAGAAAACATCCTTTTTGAGGAGTAGTACACATAGGGTTGAGTGTATAGGATGCATATGAGTACAAGAAATAATCAAAATATGCTTTTGGAATGATCCTAACACTCAACAGTGGTACCTCCTATTTTTCAGGAATGCGTAGAGATAGACCTCGAGACTAAAATACTAAGATTTCTCCCAATCCATTGGACCAAATGCTTTGAAAATTTTTACACATAAACTAGACCTAATAGCTCTCCAATATGTCCTCTCTCATCAAATTTGGAGCTTTGTAGAGAGCAGCAACCTCTACAAGCATACTATTGTTGAAGAAGATGATGCAAAAAAATAGATCAAGACAATGATGGCCACAAGTGTATGTATATTGCTTCCATGTAATGTACAAGTGTTTTGAAGTCTTTATATAGACTTTTCAAATGCTCCATGACTTCTAAAAGTGGATTTTGAATTCAAATGAAGGTGAGATTAGTTGTTAAGGGAATCAATTCTTCCTACAATCTAGGAAAAGTGAAGATCTAGTTTGATCTACTTTCAAGTGATTGATTCATTCATTGATTGCAACTCAACCACCTCAAATTCATGGAATTTTATCTCTCTTTTTCTACTTTACATGTGTAAAGACCTAGGATTTTAAAATGGTGAAAGATCTATAAAAAATCTTTTAAAAGAATACAATGAATGAGCATAAGTAAAAGAACTATCCAATGGATATTCTTTTGATGTAATTCAAACGATAGCTTTCTGTTGTAGATCAAACCCACCTGAAGCGTAGTGTAAGATTGATGCTCCAATAACTCCCCCTCAAGCTAAAGTATGCTTGAGTCTTCATTCTCTAATAGGTTGAATACCTGCCATTGATTTAAATCTCCAAAGCTTTATTCCATCAAGTGCCTTCATCATCATATCCGCTACTTGCTTTTGAGTTGGGACAAAAGAAATGTCAATCTCCTTTGCCATGAGCTTCTCCCTGATGAAGTGGTAATGAATCTCTATGTGTTTGTTTCTTGCATGGAAAATAGGGTTTGCTGCTAGATGCATGGAACTTTCATTATCTCCAAATATGTGAGGCTTGGAACTCACAAGTCCCAAATATGTATACAATGCTTTTAACCATATTGCCTCTTGAGTTGCTATGCTCAAACCTTTGTAATCTGCTTTAGTTGAGGATAAAGCAATTGTTGGTTGCTTCTTGGAACTCCATGACACTAGCTTTGAACGTGCAAATGCTAAGTAACCAGAGGTACTTCTTCTATCATCCTTATCTCCTGCCCAATCTGCATCTAAATAGATTTTGATATCCAAATCTGAAGAGTAAGGATAGAATATACCTTCATTGATTATACCTTTGAGATATGTAAGTACTCTCTTAGCTGCATCCATGTGTGGTCTTCTTGGAGAGTGCATGAATTGTCTTAGCACTCCTACGCTATATGAGATGTCTACTCTTGTATGAGTAGCATATATGTTGAATTACCCACTCTGGTGTTGTTCCCAATGACTCTCCATCACTTTTGATGCCTCCACAGGTCTGCACAATTCCCAAGGAGCGTTCGTACAGTCGTTCTTAGTCCACAGAGATGTTCGATTGTGGTTCCGCCCAACCACGCATGCATCCCATTAACTTCTCTTTCTATATTGATGAGTAACCAAAAGCTCTACACATGGGTGCCACATGGCACTCATGTGTGAGCTCATTTAAATGAACAAGAGGTGGTTCACACCTTGTCTCACTTGTTACTTCATATAACATTTCCTTCCGCTTAATTTCATTTTTGTCCTCAAAAATGGTACTAGAAGGTCTGAAGAAAGAGATAATCAAGGGAATAGTGCTCCCACTAAATCCCCATGTATAACAATACATGGTCATGTCTCCGTGTTGTTTCCCCATATCCTTCCCCTTAAGAAAACTCTTGGGAAGGTAATCTAAAGTTGGGAAACTGTCTGTGAAGGGTGCTAACCCGCTCCCATGTGGCACTATCATCTGAACGATCTTTCCACTTTACTAGACACTCTTTATATAAGTGACTTCTTGTCTGTTTCTCTCGAGTGCGTAGTATGCTCTCAGGCTCATGTGGAATAGATTGAACAGAAATAGGCTCTACTACCTCACTATCTGGAATGAGGTTGTCAGATTCACCCAGCCTTTCTTAAGTCGGCTAACATGAAAAACTAGATGGATTTGACTATTCTCTAGAAGTTGGAGCTGGTAAGCCATCTTTCCTATTCTCTTAAGTATTTGGAAAGGTCCACAATACCTAGGAGATAGTTTTGGACAGGGTCTTGTCTTCATGGTTTCAGACCTAGATGGAACTCTAAGATAGACTTGCTCTCCTACCTCAATGTTGATGTCTCTCCTTTGAGGGTCAGCATAAGCTCTAGCCCTATCCTGAGCTCTCCTAATGATGTCCTTAGCAAGCCTAAGCATATCGTTCATCTCTTCCAAGAAGTCCTTTGCAACTTGAACTTTCTCATTCTGCAAGCCTATTGCATAGGGAGCTCTTGGCTAAAACCAATACATAAGCATAAATGGACTATGCCCAGTGGAAGAGTGCTTGGCACTATTATATGCAAACTCTACTATAGGTAAGTACTCTTCCCAATTGGTTTGCCTTTCATTCACATATGCTCGAAGCATATGCTCTAGGATTTGGTGAACCCTCTCTGTTTGCCCATCCGACTGTGGATGCTCGGCCGTACTCATGCTAAGTTTCGTGTCCAACCTTTTGAAGAGCGCTCTCCAAAAGTGGCAAGTAAACTTCCTATCTCGATCGGAAACTATGTCTAAAGGAAGACCATATAACTGGTATAGGTTCTCAACAAAGAGTCTAGCCAACTCTAGTGTCTTCACTATAGTATGTGTTGGAATAAACCTAGCCATTTTGGTTAATCTATCCACAATTACCCAGACTGAGTCGTGCCCTCTCTATGTCTTACGTAATCCGACTATGAAGTCCATGGAGATCCTCTCCCACTTCCCATTAGGAATATCCAATGGGTGGAGTAGTCCTCCAATCCTCAACCTCTCAACTTTGTTGACCTGGCATTTATTGCACTTAAGCACATACTCAAGGACGTCCTTATAAAGTCCAGGCCAATAAAACTGCCTCTTAACAAGATCATAAGACTTGTTAACTCCTGGGTGTCCCGCACTAGGTGTGTCATGACACTCATACAAAATATGCTGTCTCATCTCAAAATCTCTAGGGACACACACCTTATCTTTGTATAACAGATATCCATCATGGACACTGTAATTCTTCCACTTGAATCCTTCTTGAGTATCCGTCGATACTCCATCCTCACTGGAAACCCGTATATCACGATCCCCATTCTCTATGGCTTCCCAAATCTCGGAATATACAGGATCAAGCCTACATTTCCCTCTAATGGACTCAAGTAGCTCACTAGTGATCTGAGTAAAACTCAGTCCATTGAGCATAGGCATGCGGCTAAGTGAATCAGCCACTACATTAAACTTTCCCTTCCTATACCTAAGCTCATAATCAAACTCCTGAAGGGTCTCTGCCCATCGGGCCTTACAACCTTTAAGGTTTGTTTGATTAGAGAGCCACTTAATGCTCTCTTGATCAAACACTATCGTGACTTTGGCACCATATAAATAATGACGCCACTTCTTCAAAGCAAGGACAATTGCATACAACTCCTTCTCATAGACGGAGTACTTCTTCTAAGCCGGTTCTAGTTTCTTACTTTTAAAAGCTACCGGTCGACCATCCTGTACTAAAACCACTCCTATAGCAAAATCACTCGCGTCAGTCTCAACCACAAATGGTTTGTTGGGATCTGCTATATGTAAAAGTGGAGCTGTGGCAATTGCTACTTTCAACTTCTCCATACTTTGTTTCTGTTCCTCTCCCCAATGAAAGGCTTTCCCTTTCCCTTTAAGTTGTTCCATCATCGGGACAGCAATTTTGGCATAATTCTTGATGAATCTTCGATAGAAACCTGATAAACCTAGGAAGATCTGCAACTCTTTCAGGTTCCTTGGATGTGGCCATTCCATAATAGCCCTTACTTTTTTAGGATCCATCTGGATTCCATCCTAGAAGACTATATGCCCAAGGTATCTAACCTCTATCTTGAAAAATTCACACTTTGATTCCTTAGCAAAGAGTGAATTTTCCCTTAGCGCTTGAAATACCTTCCTCAAGTGTTCCAAGTGCTCCTCTTCTGATGCACTATAGATAAAAAAATCATCCAAAAAATCTACTACAAAGTGTCCTAGATAAGGCCGTAAAACACTATTCATGAGCTTCATGAAAGTGGCAGGGGCATTGGTGAGACCAAAAGGCATCACCAAAACTCATAGTGCCCATATCTAGTCCTAAATGCAGTCTTAGGGACATCCTCTGCCCTAATCCTGATCTAATGATATCCCGATCTAAGGTCAAGCTTGGTAAAATACCTAGCTTGATGTAACTGATCAAACAAGTCTTCCAATCTAGGCATTGGAAACCTATTTTTGATATTTACCTAATTAAGTGCTCTATAGTCTATACATAATCTCATAGAGCCATCTTTCTTTTTAACTAGGAGCATTGGCGATGCCCAAGCTGAGTTACTAGGTTTAATGAAGCCCTTATCTAAATAATCCTGCAATTGCCTCTCAACCTCCTCATGCTGAGAAACACTAAGCCGTTAAGGTGGCCTGCAAATAGGGTTAGTGTTAGTAACAACCCCAATGGCATGGTCAATGTCCCCTCTCTCAGGTGGTAGCCCTCTAGGTAAGTCAGTGGGAAAAACATCTCTATACTCAAACATAAGATCCTTAAAACTTTTAACCACACACTCTTGCAAAAAAGAATAGTAGAAAGTCCTGTTCATATTTACCCTTGATCATGAAGGTATGCAAGCAACCTATAATTCCAATCTCTAGGAGCTTGTTTCAATCCATACAATGCTTTCTTAAGTCTGAAAACATAAGATGCATGATTAGGGTTTTCAAAACCTTGAGGTTGTGACATGTATACCTCTTCACTTATCCAACCATTTAGAAATGCATTTTTTACATCAAGTTGGAGGAGTCTTCGATTTCTTGTAGCAGCTACACTTATCAATGTTCTGATTGTAGTCATCTTTGCAACTAGTGAGAATGTTTCTTCATAGTTTATACCATAAGTTTGTGAGCATCCTTTGGCAACTAATCTTGCCTTGTACATGCAACATGATCCATTTGAGTTTCTTTTAACTTTAACACCCATGTGCAAGCAATCACCTTTTGATTGGATGACATTGGAACCAAATCCCAAGTGTCCAACTCCTTCAATGCATCTATTTCTTCTTTCATGTCCTTTTCCCAATTAGGGTTTCCCTTTGCCTCTTCATAGGTTGAGGGTTCCTTCTTAAATTGAGTCTTTTGCCAAGTAGATTGAATATTTTCTAACAAATCTGGAATCATATCCATACCTTTTTGGTTGTTTCTTCTCTCTTGTTGATCTTCTAGGAGCTTGCTTAGAGCATTCTCCACACTCCTGCATTTTTGCTTTGCCTCTTGACTTCCATAGTTTGTAATCCTTTTCCCTTTTATCTTGGTCATCATCTGTACCACTTCTTGGATCCTGGACCTATGTATCATGCTTGCTTCCTACTTGATGAGAATCATAATCAAGATCATATGGTAGAGTTACCTTTTGTTTGTCTTCATCATACCAAGATGTGTGTTCTTCAAACACAACATCTCTACTTGTAGTGAATTGCTTGGTTGAAGGATTATATAACCTCTAACCCATCTGAGTTGAGTCATAGCCAATAAACATTGCCTTTGTTGTGCTTTCATCTAGCTTAGCTCTTATTTGTGATGGTACATGAACATACGCTAAACATCCAAACACCTTACAATGTCCAAGACTAGGTTTTCTTCCATGCCATGCTTCATAAGGAGTCATATCTTGCAGTGATTTGGATGGAGAGAGAGAGAGAGAGATTAGAGAGAGGAGGGAGAGGCTAGAGAGAGGATAGAGAGAGATTAGAGAGAGTCTTTTTGAAATAGACAAAAATAAAAGAAAATCAGCCGCTAGGGCTTTTTTTTGGAAAATACCAAAAATAGATAAAAATACAAAAAAAATCCAAATAAAATAAAAAATTTCCAAAAAATAAAAAACAATTCTCAAAAAATTCCCTAAATTTCTAGGCCACTAATCCCACTCAAGACAAAAGAGATCTTCCTTTTTTCCTCCATGTCATCAAGAAAATGACATTTGAAAAAAGATAAAAAATGCTAATAATTTCAAAAAAATTCTAAAAAAGCTTAAACAATTCCAAAAATTTTACAAACAAAAATTGTTCATGCAAAGGGTTGTGAAATGGACTCTAATTTCATAAAAACCCAAAGAAAAAGCATGAAAATAGATAAAAACTAAAAAAATGTAAGCAAAAAATGGTAGGAGAAGGATATGTACAACGTGAACAGATTTTGCAAGTTCCAAGTGATCCAAAAATCTTCGCTTGTGTTGATGATAGGCCTTGAGCCCTGATATGATGACTATTTGAAACTCTTTGCCCTCCATAATCTCCAATTTTACTCCACTTCATTTGATCTATCTTTCTTTTGGGCACACTGACCACTTGATAGGGCCACCCTGAATCCTTCATGGGAATAATATTTCCAACATACTTCATCTTTCGTGTCTCTGTTTCAGATACTATGTAACTTAATCTGCAAAATTTCATTTTTTCCATTCCAGCTTCTTCAGCAAATGGAATCCTCTATTTCCAAAGATTTGCAGGTACTCCTTCCACATCCTTGTAAAGCCCTGCACTTACTGCCATAAAAATGAACACAACATATGATATCCATCCTAGTATCCATAACAAAGTGGCCACTTATATATGATTTGAAGTAGCTTCATCATTGCTGCACTTAAGGAATTTTCTTTTCTTCTGTCTACTATGGCCTTTGATTGAGAGTTTTTCACTCGAATCAGTAACCTAAATGATGTCCTCTTTTCCTTCATAGACTTCCTCTCTATTTGAGTTTGGAAAAATTCCATAGCATGAAGATGGGTCTTCTGCATGGAGCCAAACCAACATGTTTTCTTCTTCATATAAATTATCTTCTTCATAGAGATCTGCCTATGGGCTGTCCAAAAATTCTTCTTCCATACAAATACCAATTGTCTGCATCATGTTGGTATGTCTTTGATTGTCTGGTACTTCTTCTAAAAATATATGGTGCAACTTTTTTCCCTCTTGCTTTATCCATATTGTTTCCCTCTACCTATGGCAACCTTAAGACAACAAAGTCCAAGTTAAAGATGGTACCTTGTATCTCGATTGGGACTCTAGGGACCACTCCCATAGGCCTTATTATGCTCTGGTCTACTAATGTTATAGTGAAATTGGCAGGACGTGAAGGTTGTAATCCAATCTTTTTCATGGTATGTTCAGGCATCAAGTTAATGCTAGAATTGAATCACCATCCACAAAAACTCCTTGAAACTCATGTCTTCTGATAGTGGTTGTTTGTTGAGGGCTCTTATAATCTGTGAGATTCCCTTACAATTCTATCTTTATGCATAACAGCAGTCTTTGCCACTAAACTTGTTGTGGAAGCCTCATCAATTATTTGTAAGAGCTCCGACCTAAATTTCACATCCATCTTTATTAAATAAAAAATATTGAACTCCTTTTTCATGAACTTGAGTAGTCTTTAAGCTTCCGATTCCTTAAGATCATGAGCTCTATTTGTCTTATCAAACTCCTCATGAGCTCTGCTGAAAGCATGCCCAATGGCATCACTAGTACCTATGAGATCTTCTTTTTGCCTTGTATCTACACATGTGTTGGCTTTGTCTTCAAACGTCTCTTTGTCTTTGTTTTGTCCATTAATCATTGTCTCTTGACCTATTTCTTATTGAGCCTTCCCATTACTTTTTGTTTGCACAGCAAAAGAGACAATTTCTTAACTACATCCACAACAACCTTTTGGACTTAGTACACATAGATGTGTGGAGACCAAGTCAAGAACCTTCATTAGTAGGCTCAAGGCATTATGTTTCCTTTGTTCATGATCATAGTAGATGGACCATTTTTTACTTGATCAAGAATAAGAATGAAGTGTTTGAATGCTTAAAGAAGTACCTATCACATGTGGATAATCATACAGGAAGAGCATTGAAGAAACTCGGATCTGATGGAGAAGGAGAATACTTCTCCAAAGAGTTTGATTAGTTCTTGTAGGATAAAGGCATCAAAAGGGAATGACTACCAGGTATTCTCCTCAATTGAATAGAATTGCAGAGAGAGAAGAAACAAGACTCTAGTTGGATAAGCTAAAACAATGCTTGAAAAAAAGAAATTGCCACACTATTTATGGGCAGAAGCAATCTCAATAGCTATATATCTTGTGAACAAACTTCCGTCCAAATCTCTTCAAGGTATGAATCCTTATGAAGCATGGAATGGTAGAAAATCAAGTCTAGGAAATTGCAAGGTATTTGGTTGTTTAGCTTTTGTACATGTAGCTTCACAAATGAGAGGTAAACTTGATGAAAGGCAACCAAAGTAGTATTCATTGGCTATGATTCAACTCAGATGGGCTACATGTTTTATAATCCTTCCACCAAATAGTTCACCACAAGCAAAGATTTTGTGTTTGAAGAACATAGGTGTTGGTATGATGAAGACAAACAAAAACTAAACCTACTATATGATCTTGATTCTGATTTCCATCCTTAGGAAGCAAGCATGATATAGGGTCCAGGATCCAAGAAGTGAATTAGATGATGATCAAGATGACAAGGAAAGATACTATAAGCTTTAGAAGTCAAGAGGAAAGCCAAAGTGCAAGAATATGTAGAATGCTCCAAGCATACTCCTAGAAGGTCAACAAGAGAGAAAATGCAACCTAGAAGGTATGGATATGATTCTACATTTTTACAAAGCATTCAATTTACTTGGTAAAATAGATAGTTTTAGAAGAACCTTCAACATATGAAGAACCAAAAGGTAACCCTAATAGGAAGAAAGCTATGAAAGATGAGATAGAAGCCTTAAAAGAAATGGACACTTGGCAAATGGTTCCAATGCAAAGAAATTAGAAGGTAACAGGTTGCAAATGGGTCTATAAGCTAAAAAGAAATTCATATGGATCAAATTGCAAGTACAAGGCCATATTAGTTGCCAAAGGATGTGCTCAAACTCATGGTATAGACTATGAGGAGACCTTCTCACTAGTTGCAAAGATGACTACAATCAAGACATTGTTAAGTGTAGTTGCTGCAAGAAAATGGAGACTACTTGAACTAGATATGAAGAATGCATTACTCAATGGTTGGATAAGTGAAGAGATATACATGTCAAAACCTCCAACATTTTAAAACCCTAATTATGCATCTTATATCCAAAGCCTCAAAAAGGCATTGTATGGATTGACACAAGCTCCTAGTGCTCAGAATTTCATATTGGTAACCTATCTTCAAGACCAAGATTTCAAGTCAAGCAATGGAGACCCTTCATTTTTCATCAAGAAGGATCACAATGAAGTTATCTATTTGTGTATATATGTAGATGACATGGTTGTGATAGGAGATGACTTGAATGGCATACAAAGGATACAAAAGCATATGCAAGAGGAGTTCAAAATCAATGATTTAGGTGAGCTCACATTCTTCTTAAGTATGCAACTCATATACAAAGATGAAGGAATGTATTTGACTTAGAGGAGATACATTCAAGATCTACTTCTAAAGATCAAAATTGAGAACATTAAACTTGCAAGTATACATTTGGAGATGAATCATAAACTTAATGTTTATGAAGGTGAAAAATTTGAAGGCATTAAAGAGTATCAAATCTTGGTTGGTAGCTTGATATATGCTACTCATACAAGGGTATATATTTCATATAGTATAGGAGTTCTTAGACAATTAATGCACCCTCCAAGAAGACCAAACATGGATGCATCTAAGAGGGTACTTAAGTACCTCAAGGGAACACTCAATAAAGGTATATTCAATCCTCTCTTCAAATTTGGATATCAAGATATATTCAAATGCAGATTGGGTGGGAGCTAAGGATGATAGAAGAAATACTTCTCATTACTTAGCATTTGTAGGTTCAAAGCTTGTGTCATGGAGTTCCAAGAAGCAAGCCACAATTTCTTTATCCTCAAATGAAGCAAAGTATAGAGGTTTGACCATATCAATTCAAGAGGCAATATGGTTAAAAGCCTTGTATATAGATTTGGAACTTGTGAGTTCCAAACCTCACATATTTGGAGAGAATGTAAGTTCTATTCACTTGGTAGCAAAGCTTATCTTCCATGCAAGAACGAAACACATAGAGGTTCATTATCATTTCATTAGAGAAAATCTCATGGCAAATGAGATTGCCATTTATTTTATTTTTTCCAATTGAAAAGCAAGTGGTAAATATGATGACAAAGGCACTTGATGGGATAAAGCTTTGCATAATTAAATCAATCGCAAGTATTCAACCTATTAGAGAATAACAAATTGCATATTTTAGCTTGAGGGGGATGTTTTGGATCAACAAGCTTACACTATTCTTGAGATAATTTGATCTAAATAAGAAACATCACTTGTATTCTTTCCCATTAAATAGTTTTTATTTATGCTCATGTTTTTGGAATTTCCTAAACATATTTAATGATCACTTATTTATGTAAAATCCTAGGGCTTTATTTTTGTAAAATGATGAAATAATAGACTCAAATTCCATGATTTTGAGGTAGTTGAACTTGATGATTCATCAATCAATCAAGTCACCTAAATCAAGTCATCAAACTTTCTTTTATTTTTCTTAGATTATAGGATATTGATTCTCATCATTCCAACAAACTATCTTGCTTTGATTTGAATTCAAAAACCACTTGTAAAAGTCTTGGAAGGATCCAAGAGTATAAAGACCTCCAATCGCTTGCCATTGAAGAAATATAAATACACTTTTGGCCATCATTGTGTTGCTCCTTCATTTCTCTGCACCATCGTCTTCAACAACAGTTATCTCGCAAGATCTTCCTCTCTCTAAAGAGGTTTAAATTGGATGATTCAACGTTCATTGAAAAGATATAATTGTCTACTTTACGTGTACAAAGTTTGAGAGCATTTGATTTAGTAGATTTTGAGCAATCTGCAATTTAATGTCTCATGATCTATCTCTGTTTAGCCGTGAAAAATCAAGGATACCTCTGTTCAATGTTAAATTTATTTGAGGAGCATATCTTGCTTATTTATCCTAATCTTGTGCATTTTAGACACTCAACCCTATGTATAACATTCCTCCAGAATGATTTTTTCCAATTGTAATCATGCTGGCTACTTTGAGCATTTTAAGTTGAGTGTTTCATCCAAAGATAATAATTTTTTTGAGCTAGTCAAAGTGCAAACTTATTTGTTTTATACCAATTCTTTCTCATTGATGCTCTGAAGTACATAGCGGACTTAATTGCACTAATCACAAGTGTATAAGGTATATTTGACTCTCCAAAAGCTCGAGGATCAGTCTTGGCAACTCACTTTTCTACCTTCTACAAGCTTCTCCAAGTTCTCTCACATAAGAATATAGTTGGGAGCATGATTATGCTAATGTCATGTATACAAATCCTAACCTTAGATCCCAAACAAGGCAATTAAGGGCACACACTCCTAGAGAAACATGTTTTAGATGACAAGGATATTTGTTCTTACATGAATGTCTCCATTCTCCACCTTCAGGACAACCCCAGTCTATCATGATTCAAGATTTCTGCTCAAGTATGGGAAGGAACATCGCATCCATGAGTGCCCTAAGAACCTAGCCAATGCATCAAAAGGCATTGTCACTCTAGCACAATCATAAGCACAAATGTGAGGAGATCCACCTCGTAATGGTCAATCCACGGAGAAGTGAGGGTGGTATGAAGACCATGAGCAAGTGGAATACATAAGTGCATGAGTGAGAAGCACACTAGCATGCACACACATACAGACATGTATATACAAGGCAAGACAAATATAGAGAACAATGGAATCTTTGATTACCCAAAATAATTTTACAATGCTCAAGATTAGGTTCACTCCCCTACTAGCTAACCCCCAAAAATGAACTCTCTAGATCTTTTTATAGCTTGTTGAGTAGCTTTGGCCTTGTTCAAACAGAGTGTCTGACCAAGTGAAAAATTAGTTCCTCTAGCTCATTTAAAGGCTCAAACGGGCTCATAAAATTATGAGATTTGATACATAGGTGGTTCTACTTCTCCTCAAGCTTGAGGACTCCTCGACTTGAATAGAGCGGAGTCTATTCTACCAAAAATGGGATTTAAAATGAAGTGTAGTAATAACAATCATTGTTTATTGTATATTTGATTTGGAAAAAATGATTGGCCTACTACCCAGATCTTCATTGGATTCCTTGTCTCCTCAGATATCCTTCATCTTCTCTTTGACTTTGATCTCACTTGCTTCCTTTCCTCATGCTTCCTTGGTGCATTAATCTACTTTGACTGCCAACACCCCCCCTCTCTTGCTTTTATCATCCCTGATAGACCCTTGTTTTGGGTGGTGTTCTGTGTAATACTAGACAACATGGGTGGTTAATTCATGATCCTTGATTGGAAGTCCACATGGAAAATCAGTCATTAAGTCATCCCAATCCACTAGATGTGGAACTTACATATGGGGCATATGTAACTCTTCTACATGGAGGGATTGTTCCATCACAAAAAGATGCAATAAGTGGGTCGGTCATGCTAGGAAGATCTTAGAGTGGTACTCATAGAAGCCCGTGGAGAACATGTTCTCGAAGGTTTGATTGTAGCATGTGGGTAAGTACTTAATGCATGCATGCCAAGCATATAGAGTGTTCATTGTTAGTGTTTTGCTCATATCATATACCAACTCAAATTATCTTCATTAAAACTAGGTGTGGAAATATATGAAGCCTTGACATAGCGAAATGTTTTGAAGATGATAGTCATGAGCTCAAAGATTTTCATACATATCTCTAGGGTGCCATTAGGTAGGTTCTTGAACTTGGGGGTCCAATGGTGAATAGTCAATACCATATAAGCTATTGTGGGAAGCCCTTAAGTGGTGCAAAATATGGGTGGTTCAACCAATTTAAGCATCCAAGATTATTTCTAAAATTTATGGAAAATGTGGGCCATGGGCATCTGTGAGGCACTAGAGCATAACATGGATTATACTCTATGTGTACTGGCATAGTGGATGAGGTTCACATCATTTCTTGATATGTTTCTAGTAGATGTGCATGCCAATTGGGTTGGAAAATCGTGCCCTATTTAGCCCTCTCTAAGACATTGTCTGGTTGGAAATAGTGGCAAACATTGGCTCTTATCCTACCACTTTCTTGACTTCTACATTGTAATCAGGTAGGAGAACAAAATAATAATATCATATATTGCAGTTCAAAAGTTGTGTTCAAGCATAGCTGGCATAGGTTTTGAAAATGTTCTAATGTGAGCTCCATTTCTTCAAGATTTGACATTGACTATATCCAACTTGTCACACAGTAATCATGAGTACTTCAAATTTCTTTGACTTGTTTTGGCCACTAAAAGATGGGTGCTTCATATGTCTCTTGGCCTTCATGAGTGACTCGACTGCTTGGGAGAAATTGAGGTTCATATGCATCTTCAAATGTTTTGTCTGTGGGAATTTCCACTAGCTCTTTTGTTTTAGTCACCTCTTATGGAGATGATTTTCATTCTTACTATAATATCTTGGTTTGTAACTCTTCTATCTATTTTTGCAAGGCATCAATCTCTTGTGAAGCGATACTAATTGCAATAGCCTCTGGAGTCTGTGTGTGGTAGATGATTGCTGGCTCTATAACTGATTAAGTTGGTCTTGTAATTGATCATATGAGTTGAGGAAATTGGCATGTTCTTCTAAGAGAATATGGATTGTCTCTAATGGTAGATCTTGGAATATGGAGGGATTAATGTGTGCTCCCGGTGGACTCTCCACAGAAGCTTCAAGGTTGTCTTGGTTCTATTGTTGAAGGTGCTTATTTTCTTCTAATGTCACTACCAGATGTGGGTGTAGGAGGGCCATCTTTCTTTGGATTTTGGCACGCTCCATTTGAGTGCATAAATGATCTTTGATTTGCTTTACCACCTCTTGGTGGATGTTCCAAAGCTTGGAATCTGGCTCATTGTGTGCCTACTATAAAGTGTCATATTGATTCTGCTAGCCTCTAATTTAGTTATGCATTCTTGTAAGTCAGTAGTCTTAGTAGTAATCTATGCATTTCTTGTTTCTAAATTTTGGTACTCCTATCTTAACTGAGTGGCACATTGAATCATTGCATTTAATGCAATATCTACTTTTATGGATGTAGTATTGACAATTGAAAATGCAGGGGAATGGGAAATGGGGAGGGAAATAGTGTATACAGTTCCTAATGGTGTTGAGAGTGTTGATGATGGGGGTGGAGGGGGAATGGGAGAAAATGGAAGTGAGGGGGATGGGGAAGGTATTGTGGGTGGTGATATGTCCATGGCATCGGATGTCAATTTGTGTGATTGTGCTACCATGAATATTGGTATGATAGGTGTGGTGCTTGTGGTGTACGTGAAGAGTGAAGATGGAGTGGGCATTCGGAGCATGGCTTCAAGAAAAGTAGCCCATGGTGGTGGTAGGGTAGTTGAAGGTGCGTGAGATTGAAATAAGGAGGAGTATGATGTGGAGGTAGAAATGGAGGTGGAAACAATTGGGTCAGGTTGTTGTCACTCTAGCACAATGGCATGTACCAACATGAGGAGCTTCACCTCATAAATGTCAATCCGTGGAGACGTGAGGACTGGTATGAAGACCAAGAGCAAGTGTGGTGCACAAGTGCGTGAATGAAAGCATACAAGTATGCACACACATACACACACGCACAAGGTAAGAGCAAAGAGTGGAACAATGGAAGGACTTCAATTACAAAAGAACTCTCTTACAAAGCTGAAATCTACAACCAACCAACCCCCAAAAATGAGCTCTCCAGCCCTTTTTGTAGTTTTTGAGTGGTTTTGGCCCTGTCCAGACCTAGTGTCTGGACTAGTTAAAAATTAGGTTCTAAGGCTTATTTGGGGGCTCAAACGGAGTCTAAATATTATGAAAATTGGTAGGATGATAGTTCTAATACTCCTCAAGCTTGAGGGCTCCTTGGCTTGATCAAAATGGAGTTACAGAAATGAAAAAATGGTATTTACAATGGTTTTTAGTGATAAAAATCACTATTTTTATAGGGATTGCTAATGAAAATCTGACATGTGCTTCTTGGAGCTCCCTACATGCTCCTTCTTCTTGTGTGTCCACTTCCTTGATGCGCTTCCATGCTTTTTCCTTAAGCTTGAGTGTCAACACTCCCCCCCCTCTCGAGTATGTCGTCCGTGACAGACCCTTGTTGTAGTGGTTGTTCCATGTAGTGCTTGGAGAGGTAGTGTCCATCATGTACCAACAAGAGCAGTCCGTCTTCCAAATGTTGCATAGTTAGTTGTCTGGTTGTTCATTTTTTCACTGCTAGCCCTTGTTGGTTGTAGTCCCTTGATATGTACTTCTTCCTTGTATGCTAGCTTGATGGTGCATTTGTGAGCTAAAAATTGCTAGCTACTAAAAAAAGGTGCTCCATGTTGATTATGAGCAACTCTCACTGGTGGATTGGTTCCTTGCTCTGGTTGTTGTCACCTTGATGTCTCTTCCCAAGATGGCTTTCATAGTTTTCATGCCAACTACTTATAACCCATAATGGATGATGGGTAAGTGCATTAGTGCATGGGTTGAACAAAATATGTGCCTTGTGCATGGCCTTGTAATGTGACCCTATGTATGCGTACTTGGGGAATGCATTGGAAGAAGTATGGTGCAACAAATGGGGTCTTGAGCAAAGTGCTCAAGGGTATGCTGACAAAGAGGTTTCCCAATCTATCATGGTTATATTGTTGGAGCATACAATTCTTACCATGGTGAAAGGTTTGTCAATAGTCGTCTCTTCATGTTGTACTCTCATCATGGTGATTGACCATGGGTCTATCCTTCGTTGTGGACGGATGTCCTTGTTGATGATCCACTGGTGAGATTCTTGGATTGCCTGGTCCTGTTTCTTCTTCTTATCACTCTTGTTCCCCTTTTTTTTTGGAACAATGTCACAAACAAGAATACAATGGTGAGTAGCATTAAAATATTTTACCTTTGTCAAGTGTGTCTCATGTTGTTGCAGAGCTAAAGGAAGCACAAAGCAGAGAAAAAGATGGGCCCCAAAATTTTTCCGATTTGGACATCATAATTTTTGTATCATAATCCTTCTTGTAATATATTTTCCGTTGTAAATGCACTAGAGGAGTCCTCTAGATGCATCCCCACAGAAGATTAGAGATTTACCCATGTAAAATAGTAGGAAATTAGTCTTTTAGTGAATAAGGTGCCGTTCTCTTGTGTGAAAGGACCATTTTTAAGGCACTAGTATATAAGTCAAATGTGACTCTTTGTAAAGAACTTTTTGCCATTGTGAGAATAGAGAGCACAGAAATTCGAATTTGTGTCTTCTTCACTCCATATCTTCTTCTCTGTGAGCTTGCGTGCATGTGTATAGCTTGGAAAGAGTGCTTGTGAGTGTTGTCTATCCATGAAAGTGTTTATTTGCTGTAGGTAAGGTGTGTGCGAAGTGTAGGAAGTGCTGAAGTGTAGGAAAGTATTCCCGCGACTCAGTATTTTGCTCATAACTTGAAGTATGAGTGTCAAAATTGAGTGAAACCACTGCCATTGGATGCGTCTTCTTGAGAGCTTCGAAACGCATATGCTATTCACTATATTTGGAGCTTGGAGCTGGGAGAAAAGTCCAAAATACTGACGGCTGCTGCACCAAGTATCGTTTCGCCATGACCGACAGTTGAAACTTGTTTGGATAAGTCTTTGCCTTATTTACACTCTTTGAGTAGTTCATTTGCATTGATCATTACATGATTGCATGTCCTCATACACTCGGCTAGGTTTGTATACTCTTTGGATTGATAATTAAAAGCGTGTATCCCCACTATATGCACTTGAGAGGGGATTGAGGTATAGTCTCTTTCCCCGCAAGTCCCTAAGTTGGTACTTAGGTCAACACACTTTTTGGCGTCGTTGCCGGGGAGTGACGAATCAAACCGAGGCATTCGTGTGATGGTAAGTAGCTTTTTTGCATTGAAGTAAGTGGAGGAGTGGAAATTTTCTCTTCTTTGGTAAGTCATTTTCAGCCGCACTTGCTACTTCTCATTCTTGGAGTGTGTGTAGTGAGTTGTTAGTCTAGGGAAGTGAGTGGAAGGAGTAGAGTAGGAGTAGGGAGAGAGTAGGTCAAGTCCGGAGAGTAGGAGTTAGTCTTTGTTCAGTAAAGTTTTCTTTTTGAAAGCAAGAAAATACCAAGTATAAAAGCCAAAAAATAGTCATTTTGCAATTCACTTGTTTGAAAGCAAGTATAGTGAGCTGCAGTGTCGAGTATCGTGAGAGCTGCGCCAGAGATCGTGAGTGAACAATCAGGCAATCTGGGGTTGCACAGAGCAAGGGGAAGTGACAAAGAGATTATAGGAGCTACCAAGGTGAGCTAACCCATCCTTCTGATCAAAATTTCTCAGCAAATCAAGTTAGGAAAGAAAAACGATCTGCGTCAGGTATCGTTTAGGAGTTGCAGAGGTTATAAAGTGTGATTTGAATGATACAGAGAGTGAGGAGAGGGTAGGAGACTTTATAAAACATCTGTGTGTAATCAAAACTTGAAAAATCTTAGCAAAAGTTTTGAAAAAGGGTCAAGTATCGTTTTGCTCCCGCGGTCGAGTATCGCGATACTTAGCAAGTATCGTTTTGCTCCTGTGGTTGAGTATCGCGATATTTCCCTCCGATTGTGTATCGTTTCATACCGATCGCGATACTTGGTCAGAGATCGTTTTGACTAGCGATCGTTGATCGTGTATCGTTGATTGTGTATCGTTTCATACCGATTGCGATACTTGAGAAGTATCGTGTATCGTGTATCGTTTCGGTCAAAGATCGGTATCATCTCTCAGAGATCGCGATACTTACCAGAGATCGCGTATCGTTTTGGTTCAGCAATCGCAATACCTAGCAAGTATCGTGTATCGTCTTTCAGAGATCGCGATACTTACCAAAGATCAAGTATCGTTTTGTTCAAGTATCGTCGATCGTTTCTTCGACAAAGATCGTGTATCGTTTTCTCCCAAGTGTCAAGTATCGTTGTCATCAGGTATCGTGTATCGTCTGGTCTTCAGAGATCGTGATACTTGATCAGTGTCGTGTATCGTAGGATCACAAGTATCGTGTATCGTTTGGATCAGCGATCGAGTATCGTCTGTAATCAGAGATCGTGGAATTTGGAGGTTAAGTATCGTGACTTGAAAAGTTATTTTCAGTCAATTTTTAGCCAACATTCTTCCTAGAAGTTTGACCCTTAGTGAAGAATCCCAGAGGCTAGAAGATTGCAAGGACTGATCAGAGTTGTTAGGTGGATGAACCTGAGATCCGGAAGAGTGCTAAGTAGTCGAAGAAGTGTCATATCTTCGGTAGGAAGCGCTGCCCAGGCTAGTCACCACTCCATTTACTCAGAAACCTCTAGTGATTCGGAAGGGGAATTACACATGGCTTCGGAAGACATGCAAGGTCCAACGCCAAATAGGAATTTCATGTCTACTGTTGAAGGGGATTACCGTACCTCCTTACAATATGTGTCCACCAATGCCCAGGAGATCCCAATCTACCTGGATGGGTTAAACAGATCTATTGCTAGGATGATAACTTCCCAGAATGCCACAATTGTGCCCCGACCTGCTGTCAAGTACGAAGGAGGAGCATATGTAGATAAGATTGGTCATATCTATATTGTGACTGAATTTCCTGAGAGAATCAATGAAAGAGGAGAGTTTGTGGACCCCAACAACTCCGAAAGAACACAACCTGAAGAGTTGGTATCTACCTCGAGGGGCAGGTCTCAAGTGTCACGGGTCTTGAGAGGAGATTTGATACCTCAAGATGATTACCTGTTGGAAGTCTATATGATCCATGGATCAGACCTGTTGCTTCAAACTAACTTACCCGCTCTAGGGAGAGAAGAAAGCCCCATGACATTTTATGAGTTGAAAGACCCAGATGATGAAACTAGACTTACTTACTTGGATAAGGATCAAAGGAGATATTGGCCTGTGAGTGCCTTAGACAGGGCCCGACTAAGATACATGGGTACGCCTGTATTCCCTCAGAGAGGTCAGGCAACCACTTCACAAAATCCTTTTGGGAATCAACATGAAACGGAGCAAACCACATCAGGACAGACCAATCAACGAAGTGTGCCCAACCATACTCATGTACAGTTTGCAACTCCAGGAGTGCACACACACAATCAGGCCCACGCAGGGATAGGGAACCAGTACCGACCACCAACAAGACCACAACCACCGATAGGAAGACAGTCGGGAGTGCCGCCATTACGACCAGCTATCCCAGTCTTCCCTGTGATGCCCATACCACCTGAACCAATGAGAAGGCTGAGACCTATCCAAGTAGCTAAATGTGTAAGAAACCATTATGATGGGCTGGGAGAGCCCTATGATCATATCACAGAATTTAAACAAGTTCTAAGAGCGGAGCAAGTAGAGGACTTCTTTGTGCAGTATGAGTCTTTTGGGCTCACCCTCACAGGGACTGCTCTAACTTGGTTCCAACCTTTAGATCCTAATCAATTTGGAAACATTTGGAACAATTCTTTCAAGACTTCATTGGAGAATTCACAAAGAGAGGGATTAAACACAATTCTGCATCTTTAATCCATAGCTTTAAACAAAACCCTAATGAAACCGTGAAGACTGCTGCCCGAAGATTCAAACAGTATGTGGATAGATGCCCAGTGGCTGAGAGACCCACTCAACAAAAGATGATTTCACTATTTCTAGATGGACTTACTAACGGGACCCTAAGAACACTAGTGTATGTGAAGAGATTACAAACACTGAGTGAGTGTCTTCAAGAGTGCATTGATTTGGAAGACAACCTTGCCGAGGATCTCAAAGGCACAACCGACCACACTAAAACAGAAGCTTTAAAGAGCACTATCACGTCCAACTCCAGTAACATGGAAGAATTAGCAGAATTATTAGCAAAGAAATTAGGAGTCCAGGGACAGAGAGCTTACCAAAACCCAGCACAAAGATTGCCTGTGCTACGAAGATGTAATTTATGTGGAGGAGAACACCCCACACACTTGTGCGTCAGAGGGGGGGCCGGTGCACAACCTACGTATCCATACTACAGACAGCAACAACAAGGGACTTCTTCATACTGCCACATCGAGCAAAAATACACCAATCACACCACTGAAAACTGTCCCTTCAATAGGCAAGCACGGCCTATCCAACCACCTCAATACCGACCATATGGATATCAACCGAGAGAGCCTGGTAGGGAGATGCCTAGATACAATCCTTATCCAACACAAGCAGGGGCACCAAGACAATATGAGCAAGCACCGTACCCACCACCACAACCAGTACTGGGACCCCAGCTATCACAACCTCAACAAGTAGTACGAGTGAAGTATGCTCAACCAGAAGAGAACTTAGAGAGAGCCATAGTACCAGCATCAATAATGACCAATGTGGAATCAACCAATCCAGGTTATGAACCTCCACCTGGGGAGTACTATCCATATGAAGCCAACATGATGGAATATGAACCAACATATGACATGGCTTATTATGGTTATGAGGGCTATGATCAGACATATGGAGCAGAAACTGCCACCTTAATGTATACAGCTCCTAAAGCACAGCAACCCATGAGACCTCCTATTAGACCACTGGTGTAGAGAGGACCATGCTATAGATGCGGAGGGGATCACTTCATTAGGGAATGCCCTCGACCTTATAATCCACCACCACCTAGAGTTTGGGAAGGGTATTGCAGTGATTGTGAAAAGGAACACCTATTTAGAGATTGCCCTAAGAATCCAGCCAAATCCCAAGACACTGCACCTATCAATGTGATTGAGGTCATTGAAGGATCCGGAAGTGATAAGGAGTACACGGTGCCACTAAAGGCCATTACGAGAGCCCAAACGAAACAACAAACAGAACAACACTCGGAAGAGAAACAAAAAAGAAACAAAAAAATGAGCCCTTCAATTCAGATAGTGGAAGATTCTGAGGACCCATGTGAAAACCCACGGAACACGAAAGCTCAGAAATGGAAGGAAAGACGAGAGAAACTCAAGGACAAATGGGCAAAAAACAAGACTATAAACAGTAAAAAGCAAACCAAAAAACCGAATAAGCACAAGGAACAAGGGAATCCTAAGGAGACCCCTGAGCTACCCGAACCTAGCTCAGATAGGGAGAAGCCCAGATCAATTCTAGCAGACCCAAAGCCAGACGACTTAGACATGTGGTTGAAAGCCTACCAAGCTAGAATCAAGATGGGCCCAAGCGTTGAACAACACGAAAAAATCTACCCTAAAGGGGAATTAGAAAAAGAAAGACTGACCATATGCAGGAAACTCATAGAAGTGGCACAAGCAACCCTAGAAAAGCCTATCCCAATTCTACCAGAGACCAGGATCGCACATAGTCTGTATGAAGAATGCTTAAAGTCCAATAACAAAGAACCTAGGAAAGAAGATGACCAAAGCGGCCAGATAACAACCCAAGAGGAATCGATGTCAATAATCCCAGACCTAGAGGCAGATTGGCCAAAAGACTTATGGAACAGAATACGAGAGGAACAATGGAAGAAGAATGGAGATAATACACCTCCTTTTGAAGAGATAGATGGGGAAGATTGTCAACTTCACCCCAACTTGGAGGAAGTGTACGAAGAAGTGTCAAGATTTGACAGAGGAAGAGAGGAAACCATAAGCATTTCAACGTTGCCTAATTACATGGGAGAATACAAAAGGGAGTCGGTAATAATCCGAGCACCCACAGTGCATGGAAAGGGGAAGGAAAAAGTAGAAGAGAGTTCACACAATCTAACAGAATTAAAGAAAACAAAAGTACTATGCAAATTGATGGTGGAAGAATTGCTTCGACTTAAACCACAATTATGGAAGCAAATGGCAAACCAATTAGAATCACAGCCAGAGATTGGAGGACCGACAGAAAAGGAGAAGGAAAATAACTCCACAATACAAGTTCCTGTGGACAAAGTGGGAGAGTTTAGTGAAGGATATGAGGGTAATACTTGTCTACCAGCCACACACAATGGGTACATGACCAAGGCTATTCTAGATACGGGAGCCGGGGTAGGAATTGCCACTAAGGAAATCTGGGAAAAATGGGGAAAACCTGCCTTACGACCCACACGCATGAAACTCCAATTAGCAGACGGTCATGTAGAAAAACCCTTAGGAATATTGGAACGGATCAAACTAACCACTTGCGGTGTAGAATTCGAACACACCCTAGCCATCTGTAAATTTGAGAAAGCAAACAACTACGAGATGATATTAGGACGACCCTTCATGAGACAAATGCAGGTAGTACAGGATTGGGGAAGAGATTCGTTATACCTGCAACATCAAGGAAACACCACCAAAATAAATTTGCACACTTTTGCTTATCGAGATGTCCCTCCACTACAATGGAATCAAGTACACCGAGAAGAAGATGACTTATCCATTCACAGTGCTGGATCAAGTGATCAATCTTGGATGCATGAAGATGCTCAATTGTGGATGTGTAAGGAATCCAAGAGAGAAGAGAGCAAAAGGCAACCATGGCCGATAGGGCATCCTAACCATAGATCAGTAGAGGACCCCACTTACACACCTCAAATTTTCTCTGATGAAATCTTTGAGCCACATGGATGGATGGAAATCTTGGCAACTCTAGATGTGTGTGTAAACGAGGAAGTTTTGACGATGAATGAATGCATAGATGAGGAGGGCTATGATGTAAACCTCTACATGGTTGTCCTTCAAGAAGTAGAAGAAGGGGAAACTCTGGAAAAAGAATGGAAAGAGGAATATGAAAGCATAGAGATGGAACCAGAATTTGATTCCAAAGAAAGCTGCTTAAATACTATTCAGAACCAGAAGGAACAACAACCAACAAAGATCTTAGCAATTGAAACTGCTATGTCAATACACAGGCAGGAGGAGAACAGGAGTAAGGTAGGGCCGGACCCAGATCCTTTTGAAGTTCCTGAACACTTTAAAAAATACGAAGTGGAGGAAAGAAAAGTGGCTATTCAAATGCCTCGACGAGAGGCACGAGACGGGGAAGCGTATGACAACAAGGAACAAACGAAAAAAATTGTTGTGACAGTTGAGGAAGGAGAAGAAAGATGCACATATATTGGTAAAGATGTGTCTGAAGAAGAGGAAGAGGAACTCATATACCTTATCCGGGAGTACCGAGATGTATTCGCATGGACCTATAAGGATCTCAAAGGGGTAGAACCCACTATTTGTTCCCATCGAATACCAATGACAGCAGATGCAAAACCCTCCAAACAGCGTCCTTATACATACAATGAAGTCTACTCAGCAAAGATTAAGGAAGAAATAGACAAACTACTAGCGGTAGGGTTCATATATGAGATAGAACATACTGAGTGGGTATCGCCACTAGTAGTAGTGCCTAAGAAAAATGGAAAATTGAGAGTATGCATAAATTTGAAGAAGGTGAATGCAGCCACTATACGTGACAGCTACCCACTACCTATCACGGACCATTTATTAGAGAGAGTAGCAGGTAAGGAGGTCTATAGTTTCCTAGATGGATTCTCCGGATACAATCAAGTAGCTATTGCGACTGAGGATCAACACAAGACAGCATTCGCCACTGAATGGGGAGTGTATGCATTCAGAGTGATGCCCTTTGGACTCACTAATGCTCTAGCCACCTTCCAGAGATTGATGTGTCATGTTTTCAAGGAATTTCTGAAAAAAAGCATGGAAGTATATGTAGATGACCTTTGCACGTACTCCAATCAAAGACCCGATCACATTCCCGAGTTGAGAAAGATATTCAACAAATGTAGACAGTACAGAGTCTGCTTAAACCCAGAGAAATGTGTCTTCATGGTAAGGCAAGGAAAAATTCTAGGACACATAGTTTCGAGAAATGGAATATCAACAGATGAGGACAAGATTAAAGTCATCTTAGACTTACCAAGACCCAAGAATGCAAAGGAAGTGCAAGCTTTTATGGGACATTGTGGATACTACCGCAGGTTCATTCACATGTATGCCATAGTAGCAAAACCCTTGTATGGTCTCTTGACTCAATTTACTTGGACAGAAGAGTGCGAAAAGGCATTCACCGAGTTGAAAAAGAGACTTAGCACTGCCCCAATTCTGAAATCACCCAATTGGAGCAAGCCTTTTCATATTCATGTTGACGCTTCTAACTATGCCATTGGATGCATCTTAGCCCAGCCGGCTGATGAAGGCAAGCTTGATCATCCAATTGCTTATGCGAGTAGACAACTGAATCAAGCATAAAGAAATTATACCACTACGGAACGAGAAGGCTTAGGAATGGTATACGCAGTGAAGAAATTCAGACATTATCTTTTAGCCAACAAGTTCAAATTCTTCATAGACCATCAAGCTTTGTTGTATTTAGTAAATAAGCCTTGTAACACGGGGAGGTTGGTTCGATGGTTTCTACTACTAATGGAATTTGACTTCGAAGTAATAGTGAAAAAGGGGAACACACATGTGAGAGCAGACCACCTTTCGAGGCTAACACACGGAGAGCCACCAAGTGGGGTACCCGACGATCTACCAGATGCTTATTTGTTCAATCTAGAAGTTTGCCCAAAGTGGGTAGAGAAATTGATCCCTATACTCACTCATGGCCCTCAACACTCTATCAATAGGAATAGCAAGAAAGAAATTCTTCAATCGAGGAACTTACACATTGTGTCAGGTAGTGTATACTACAAGGAACCCAACGGAGTGTTACTCAGATGTGTTGATGAGGAGGAACAAACACAACTAATTGAGCAGGCACATGTGAACAAATGGAGAACACACCAAGGGACTCATGGAACCATCCAAGAACTGAAAAGATTAGGAGTGTATTGGCATGACATGCCCAAGAATGTTCACGACCACGTAAGTAATTGTGCAGAATGCCGAGAGACGGTTCCCGAAGATCATATGTCTCTATCTTTTTCGACCATAGCACCCAATTGGAGTACAACTTTAGTGAAATTCTTAAAAACTCAAGAACATGAGTTAGGAACCAGCTTAGCAAGAAAGCGATCCTTAGAGGAAATGAGCAAGGACTACATTCTCATAGGAAAACAATTGTTCAAACGAGGGAAGGATAACCAACTAAGATTATGTGTGCATGAAGGAGAATATCTACCCATATTAGAAATGGCACATGCAGGTGCTGCAGGAGGTCATTTTTCGGCTGAAAGAACTGTTAAAATGATCCTCTTTGCGGGCTTGTGGTGGCCAACTCTACATATGGATGCTGAAACGTATGTACGAAGTTGTGAGACTTGTCAGAGAACTAAATACCCAATTCGGAGAGATGACATGCCATTAAGACCAATGATATGCGCAAGAGCCTTCACAAAATGGGGTATAGACTTCATTGGACCTATCAACCCACCTGCCAAAGGATCACATGCGGAGTACATCATAGTAGCCACTGACTACTTGACTAAATGGGTAGAAGCGAAAGCCACTAGAAAGAATGATGCTCAAACTACCGCAAAATTTCTCTTTGAGCATATCTTCACCCGCTTTGGCTTGCCTATTGAGATTGTTAGTGATCGGGGAACGCATTTCCTCAATGAGGTAATCGAGTCATTAATGAACGAGTTCTTAGTGATTCATAAAAAATCAGCACCATACCATCCCCAAGCCAATGGACAAGCTGAGAGCTCTAACAAAGTACTGTGCACGGTGTTGACTAAGCTTGTCAATAGTGGAAGGTCTGATTGGGACAAACAATTGCATCATGCAATTTGGGCATTCCGAGTTGCATATAAAACGGCCATTGGAACTACACCTTTCAATTTAGTGTATGGGCAAATGCAATTTTGCCAATTGACTTCTTAGTGCCTACATTGAAAGTGGCCCATCAATATGAATGGAACGGTCATGAATTATCCCAACAACTAGATCAAATTGAGAAGTTACATGAGACTAGATTGCAAGCAGTAGCAGGCATTTATGCTGCTAAACGGAGACAAAAGGCATATTATGATGCACATATAAAAGACAAGGGACTTAAAGAAGGAGACTTAGTCCTAGTGTACACCCTGAAACAACATGCCAAGAAATTACAAAAACGCGGATACGGACCCTTGATCATAAATCGAATCTCTACTAGTGGTGCAGTCAATCTCGTCACGCTAGACAGAGACATTCTTCCCAACTACATCAGTGGATGTAGAGTAAGACGATTCATGGAGCCCTTGACTGATCAAATGCTAGCACAATTGGTAGGTGCCCAAAATAGGAAAAAGGAAGAAGAGAGAATTAGAGAGGAAGCTCGACAAGAAGCACTAGAACGCATTAGGAAACGGAAAGAGTGGATCAGGCAAAGAGATGAACGGTATCTCCAAGGAGAAGAGCCCATCCCTATGGCAAATTACCAAGTCGATAATCATGACACAACGGGTATGTGTAAAACGCAACCTTACTTAAACCTAGGGATTGGCAAGACAGAGTACAAATTGATAGATGCATTGATAGACTCAGGAGCAAGACTTAGCTGCATGCGAAAGAGAATAGCAAAAGAGCTTCAATTAGAATTGAATCCCACAAAAGCCCGATTAATAGGAGTTGGAGGTCACAACATAGAATGTATTGGAACCACGAATGTATCCCTCCACCTAGGAAATTCCTCAATGGAACAAAGAGTTCTAGTGTGCGAGGATGAAGATTTGATAGAAGACTTCATCCTAGGCCACGACTGGATCATTGAGACAGAGGCGTGTATCCATCTAGCTCAAGGCTATATCTCGGCTAAGATAGGACATAAAGAGATTTTCAGCTTACTTGAAGAGAAACCTTGTATTCAAACACATATAATACAAAATTCAGAGAAAGTGCAGAAAACGACTTTAGAAAGTATCAACAATCCTCAAAATTCTGAACCCAAATGCATAGAAGCTGAAACTTCAATCCTAGCGACGTCAGCATTAGAATCGAAGCCATCCAATGCAATTGAGGGAAAGCCAACCATCAAGGAGGCTTGCTCTCATACACCTGCTCAAAACATCAAAAGATTGCACTACTGGAAACCAACAAGAGAACACTCAGATCAAGGCCCACCCAAATATAAGTGGGTACGCAAGGATCAAAAGCAGAGTCGAGAAACGTCCGCACCCACTCTTAAGAAGGAAACAAGAATCACCAAACTAGCTTCACAGAAGTACATACAAGAAGAATCAGTGCAAGTATGGATCCCTAAGACTTTGCTCGAAGCTCAAAGATCGCGACTCCATATATGGATTCCCAAAAAGATCACACAAACAGCTAAACAAGCTTTAAAGACAAAAGAAGAGGTACTACATCAGATAAGGCGAAAGAAAACAACACATAAGAGTCATCCAGGAAACTGGAAAAGCAATGTCAACTTCACTCGGACAATGGAGAAAGCAAACAGAACAAAAGGAGCTGTAAGCATCAAGGAAAGGAAACGACCTCCCTTAGTGTTCACGAAAGGGATCTGGAAACCAAAGCAACCACAAGGAGCGGAGGATCGAAGAGATGAAGCTTTCCATTGCACTCATGAAGCTTTTGATGCACCGCAAGTATGCATGATAGGGCCACATTACAAGGCCAAGCATTCGGCACATCCTTCTTCTATTTCAGGATAGTCAAGCACAATTTTCCTCTTGAGAAATAGGAAAGCACTTGTACATACATTAAGAAAAATACTCCAAAAAAATTAATAACCGCTTCGGCTATAACCTAACTTTTCTGTTTTCCCTTTTAGATAAAAATATAAAAAATACTTAAATCTGTGAAAAATCCAGGTATTACCTTTCTCACACACACGGGAAAGGGACGACACCATTCACTCGGAGCAATATCGAGCTTATCACAAACAAATAAAGGAGGATTTCTGATAATATATGGCAATTAATTCATGCTCTATATTGAGTGCATATGGCATCTACTAATTCTAAAGCTACACAAGAGGAAGAGGTCCAGCTTTTCCCACTCGAGTCAATTACAAAAGCAAGAGGTCACTGGTTTCGGGATGACCAACCAGTGTCAGATCTCATCTTGATGGCAACTATCAAAATTATGGATACAGATCACTGTTTTCCTATCATGTCACAGGACTTCAAAACAATAATACAGGGGTTACCTCATATTGAAGATGTATGGACACAAGCAGGCATAGAGGCATTTCTCAAGTTGCCGATCTATGTGCCAAATTTTCAGAGATGTGCACAAGTAATGAATACCATGCAACCTGCTGCAACAAAAATATCAGTCCCAGAAGCACGAGTATTGGATAAAGTAGGGACATGGAAAACCATCCAATTCACTCACGAAATAATCAATAAAGCTTTTGGATGGAATCAAGCAGGAATTACTAGTGTCAAAGAGGAGTGTCATGATCCCAAGAAGAGATCATTTTTGGATATAAATAGAATTGACATAGAAGATGCTGTTCGATTGGTGCATCAACACTTTTGTTTCCCAAGCATGCACAGGTATACCGCTCCACAGAAGATAGTAGTACAATTACTATCGCATGCCATGCGACAAATAGGAAACAAAATTAATTTAACAGGGTATGTCCAAGAAAGTCTATTTGAAGCCCAGAAGAAATGGGTCCAGAAGAAGTTTTTGAATGGCAGTTCTGCATTAACACTATTGATATATGAAGCTCTCGAGATGAAAAATTGCTTACGAGAGATGCCGACCTCAGAAGGGCTAGCCAAGTATGCAAAATCCGCTATGGTCCCTAAGAAAAAGAAAGCAGTAGTTATGGTTGAAGAAGCTGGAACCAGCACACAAAAACCCATGAGGGGTACAAAGCGTCTACGGGAGGACGAAGCCCAAGCTACACCACAATCAAAGAGAACTCATCTCTTACCGAAGATCACGACAGCTCAAATGCCTATTACAAGGAGATATCGTTCCGCTGCCCTCGAAGAAACACATCAGTACATGCAAGGGCAGGTGAACTTAAACATTCAAGGTCATCATTATAGATAGGCAAGTCAAGAGAAACAACAATGGAGTCCAGAGAAGACACCAAAACAGGCTGGAAGATACAAAGAACTAGGGATAGATGATTCCAGTACCAATACAGATTCCAGCCCTGAAAAAGATACCTTGGATACTGATATACAAACAGAAACTCAAGAAGAAGAATGGAATGAGATCGATCAAGTGGAAGTGACACCAGGAAATCATAAAGAAAAGGAACAGAATGTAGAAGATCCCATTGAACCAGAGCATGTCATTCAATTGAATGATACTACAAAGATAAGCATCAAGGAAGCTCCAACCAATGCTACTTATGTAAAACCACCTATCAAAGAGGAAGTCCAAACTCCAGTAAGTAAGGAAACAGAGGAGTTACAAAGCAAAGAACAAATTGTGATCGAGGTACCGGATGACACACCTCAAGAAAAGCAGGCAAACATGGGGGTTGAGCCAAGGATCCAGCTTCAGATTAGGCAGCCCCATGACACTACATTACATATCGCACAGGGCAAAGATATCAATACCGGCGAAGAACCAAGCATTCCAAAAACATGGCTGAATGTGGATGTCACTCAGCTGAAGCCGGTAGTCAAGCAAATGATTCAGACGGCCATGGACACTCAACAACAATTGATGGAAATAGATGCCGACTATGATCAGGCAAGAAGAGAAAAGAATCAATTTCAACTCATGAGTGAGCAGCTATCGGCACAATTGATTGAAGCACAAAAAGAATTGGCAGTAAAAAATACGGAGGTGCTGGCAATCAAGCTACAACATGATGCATCCATCGCTCAGAATCAACAGATGCATACACAACTAACAGAGTTGCAAAGATTACACGATGCGAGCGAGGCTGAGAAAGAGAAAATGAAAATGAGAAGCATGTTATTAGAACAACAACTCAAGTTGTATATGGAAGAGAACGACAGCCTCCGCAACAGAAATAAAGAATTGATGAGGTCATTATTATATGATCAACCAATGGTACAACAGGAATCCACAGAAACCAAAGAAAAAGAATTAAGAGATTAGATCTCAAAATATGAAGAGCTGCTAAAGCAAGAACAAGCCAACATAGAGGAATGGAAGAGCCGATACACCAATGAAACCAATGAATTAAAGAGTCAATTACAAAAGGTGAATGCCAAATTGATACAAAGCTACAGCGAAAATATGGATAATGTACCTGACATTGGTAAAGAATTGCTGGCCACTAAAGAAACACTCAGAGAAGCCATGCAAGAGGTAAAAGAGAAAGATGAATGCATAGCACGACTAAAGACTCAAATGAAAGAGAAAACACCGATCGGGACACCAGTAGTGCCGGCTACGGAAAATCCTACTGACGAGGTAGAGGTAAGTCCTCTATCTCACCCGATCTATAATTCTCCACTACATGAGCAGTTGGCCGACATACATGACGAACATCCAATGCCCTATACTGCAGAAATAAGTCAGAAGGAACGGGCACTAGTGGTGTCCCGATTAACGGAAAATTTTGAAAATGAAGTTGTCAAAGTGATGAAAGAGGCCAAGATCCAAGGTAAAGACCTGGACCAGATAATGAAGCCATTCAATATTCCATACGGACTCTTGAAAGAGAAAACAAGACGTTATATAAAGAAGATTACACAGAAGAGTCCAGATGAGCAGCTGAATTTCAAACACGACACGTTCGCATACACTCAAGCAGAATTTGAAGCTGCACAACCAGTGTGGCGACGGAAATTTTTGGAGAAACATCCCACACTACGGGTGCATTGGCAAGCAGCGCCATATGCATTCCAGGTAAACCCTTCATTTTGTCCAATACCACGCAGAAGGGATACCAGGGAATTTTTGGATTTGCAAAGAAGCGGCACTATAAATAAGCAGTGGCTCAATTATCCTATGCTTCCGAGCCCGCCACATAACTACTTGCCAACGGAGGATTATATGGTCAAAACCATCGAATATTGGCTATAGAATTATGCGACAGTACCCGATTTAACTGTAAAAATGACCAACAAAATACTTAGCATGATCCTTACAGTCTTGAAGGTATTCAAGCATGCGGCCTACACCTTTTTGAACTTCATAGGTATTAATCAGGGCACGGAAATCCTCATTTTTTATCTATCAGTTATGCCTAGTAGACCAACAATAATGGCGTATTATTCCAGATTAATGTTCTTGTCAAGTGTATATATGCAGACTTTTGAAGAAGCTTTCTTTACAGGATTTTTTGAGATGGATTCAGAATTTTTTTTGAAGATGTCATCCAATCTAAATGCCAGATTAGTGGCATATGAACTTAGCTTCTTCGCAGATCACAGACAGCCACCCAATGAGGGTGTGAAGGCAGAACAATGGAAACAACTCATGATACGTGAAGCAAATCTGCTAAATGATACAGAGCAAAGAGTCTATCAAACATATGCCCGTCACTTATCAAAGCCTGTCGGGGACGACAGAGTCCATGAGGGGGGCAGTGTTGAGGGAGAGTCAAGTAAGAAGAAGAAAAGAAGAAGACAACGAAAGAAGCAGCTTCACTAAAAAGAAATAGCTGAAGATATATCTCTGCAAGAAGCCCCGCAGGGGCGCAACACCCATCTCTGCACAGAGCCCCGCAGGGGCACACACACCAAGGAAAGGACGTAACCCACATGGGTGCTTCAACCTCTTGATGTCTGGAAGGTCCAGATCGATGACTGAAGCACCACATCTTCATACCTTCCACTAGTGGCGTGCGTGGCAACCCAAAATTAATGAACCTATAGGTGAATTAGACTGCAAAATATCAGGTGGTCAGTCTAACTCCAAGGGTTGCGGGCAAGCAAGTCGAATGCATCAGGCCCAGAGAATGTAAAACAAGAATTAAGAAGAGGCCGTCAAAACTGAACACCTGTTTTATAAACAGGTAACAATGAGCAAAGGTGGCGTGCAGAGAAAAGAAGTGAATAACACAGCAAGGTCCGATGTGTGCAACCAGGACAAATCAGAGCGCCTCTAAAACGTAATGCAAGATCAAGAATCAAGCAATACTGACCAATGGATGCGTGCAGACAACAAACTGAGGACAAGAAGCAAAGCCTGTCAAGGGACGACAGAGACGAAGAGGGGGAGAGTGTTGCAGAGCTAAAGAAAGCACAAAGCAGAGAAAAAGACGGGCCCCAAAATTTTTCCGATTTGGACATCATAATTTTTGTATCATAATCTTTCTTGTAATATATTTTCCGTTGTAAATGCACTAGAGGAGTCCTCTAGATGCATCCCCACAGAAGATTAGAGATTTACCCATGTAAAATAGTAGGAAATTAGTCTTTTAGTGAATAAGGTGCCGGTCTCTTGTGTGAAAGGAACATTTTTAGGGCACTAGTATATAAGTCAAATGTGACTCTTTGTAAAGAACTTTTTGCCATTGTGAAAATAGAGAGCACAGAAATTCGAATTTGTGTCTTCTTCACTCCATATCTTCTTCTCTGTGAGCTTGCATGCATGTGTATAGCTTGGAAAGAGTGCTTGTGAGTGTTGTCTATCCATGAAAGTGTTTATTTGCTGTAGGTAAGGTGTGTGCGAAGTGTAGGAAGTGTTGAAGTGTAGGAAAGTATTCCCGCGACTCAGTATTTTGCTCATAACTTGAAGTATGAGTGTCAGAATTGAGTGAAACTACTGCCATTGGATGCGTCTTCTTGAGAGCTTCGAAACGCATATTCTATTTGCTATATTTGGAGCTCGGAGCTAGGAGAAAAGTCCAAAATACTGACGGCTGCTGCACCAAGTATCGTTTCGCCATGACCGACAGTTGAAACTTGTTTGGATAAGTCTTTGCCTTATTTACACTCTTTGAGTAGTTCATTTGCATTGATCATTACATGATTGCATGTCCTCATACACTCGGCTAGGTTTGTATACTCTTTGGATTGATAATTAAAAGCGTGTATCCCCACTATATGCACTTGAGAGGGGATTGAGGTATAGTCTCTTTCTCCGCAAGTCCCTAAGTTGGTACTTAGGTCAACACACATGTGCTTGGGATTTCTCAATTGTGTCTATGCACGGCCGTGTAAGGTGTCCCTATATTAATGCATACTTTGTAAATGCATGATCTGAATGGTGCAAAAGACACGGTTATACCGAAGGCACATAGTTGTTGCACGTCGAGGCTTTCAATGTTCTTGCAGATGTTGATGCAGCCTTTGTTGGAGGTATCCATTGGATGTCAAAAGGACAACTTATTTTAGGGACCCATTTTAGAACAGTGTTGGGTTGCGTACAAGTCCTTGTTGACTTCTTCATCTTTGGTTGGTTGCTTAAACTTTGTATCCCTCATGGTTGGCTCTTTGGTTTTGTGGGTGCTACTGATGCTTGTGGCTTCAAAACCCATATCCTTGATGATTGTCTCCTTACTTTTGCCCAAGGGTTGAGTTTATCTTCTTCTGTTCTTTGTGCTCGGTTCTTACCCTTTCCTCTCCTTGGCTTCTTTGTTGAGACCTTTTGCATGGTGGAGAGCATAGGCTTTTGTGCATGTAAGAGTGCTTTGGGAACCCACATATGTAATCGCCCTTGTTGAGCTGCAACTAATTTTTTTGGTACCCAAATTTGTACATCATTGTGGTCGGCCTTCATCAATTCCTTTAATATCCACATTTGTTGGGGACCTTGTGGTTGCTCTCCTTTTCTAACCCAGATCTGCTTCGTGTCGGGAGTTTCTTTCTTCTTGAATTCGGTGTGTCTATTTGACATAGCAGTTCTCTTGGGCTTTTTTACTTGCTTCTTTGGTTGAGTTGTTGCGACTACTTTAGTCTTTGAGCAAGAGGAGGAGTCCGCTTGTCTTTGATCCTGTTCTTCCATGATTGCATTCTTTTGGAGCATAGAGCTTTTGATGCATCCAACATCTTGTTTGCTAAGATTAGCACTAGAAAAACTAAGAGAATGTGTGACACCTGGATTTGTGAGCATGCACTTCTCTAATTTTAATATGATGCATTGTTCCTGTACCCAAACTTGAAGAAGTTGACTTCTTAGGTTCAAGTTGACTGCATGGTCGTAAATCCAATCTTGACCCAAGACAAGTGGCTCTGTAAGGTCCTCATCTTGACACACTAGCATTGTGACTCATGTTTGGCACATGGCCATGTGGTATCTTGAGGCCTCAAGATTGACATCTAGGCCTAGGCATCTTAACTTATTTCTCCTAATGCGTTCTCTAGCCTCTGCCTGTGCTTCATCTCTAACCCTTAACTCTTCTTCTTTTTGTTTCTTAGCAGTGTTGAGTCTCATTAGCATATTCTTTGTAAGAGGTTCCTGATATATCTTGACTCAACAACCACTGATATAGTTTGGCAAGATGTCACCTTCTAGAGTGGCCAATTGAACCGCACCACTAGTGGAGATTCTATTAATGATCATGGGTCCATATCCTCTTTTTTCCAATTTACAGGCATGTTGCTTTAGTGTAAACCAACACTAGGTCTCCCTCTTTTATTCCTTTATCTTTGATATGTGCATCGAAGTATGCATTTTGCCTTTTCTTTGCAACATAGATGTCTGCCACCGCTCGTAGCTTTGTCTCACCTAAGCATTCTAGATCAAAGCTCCTAGAGGATAACTCGTGTCCATTCCACTCATGCTCTTGTGCTACTTTTAAAGTTGGAATTAGGAAGTCCAAAGGTAGCATAGCATTTTGTCCGAAGACCATCTGAAATGGGGTGGCATTGAGTACCATTTTGTAGGCAACTCGGTAAGTCCAAACAACGTGATGAAGCTATTTATCCCAATCAGAGCGCTTATTATTTACCAATTTTTTCAATACATTACATAGGATCTTGTTTGTGCTCTTGGCTTTTCCATTAACTTGTGGATGATAAGGGGTAGACTTCTTATGTATCACCAAGAATTCTTGGAGAAGATTTTCAATGACTTCATTCAAGAAGTGCGTACCTCGATCACTCACTAACTCTATTGGTAGTCCATATCAGGTGAACACATTCTCGAATAAAAACCTAGCTGTTGTTTGAGCATCATTCTTCGTAGTGGCTTTTACTTCTACCCACTTCGTAAGGTAATTTGTGGCTACAATAATGTACTCTGCATGGGAGTTTCTAGCTGGAGGGTTGATAGGACCTACAAAGTCTATACCCATTTTGAAAATGCACGTCCTCCCATCATTGGCCTCAAAGACATCTCATCCTTTCTAATGGGGTACTAGGCACGTTGGCATGTGTCACATTTCTTCACATAGGTATGTGCATCCATATGAAGAGTGGGCCACCAAAGTCCTGAGAATAGAATAGTCTTAATTGCTCGGTCACGACCAAAATGTCTGCCTGCAACACTACTATGGGCCGTTTCTAAGATTTTCAAATAGTCTGATTCATGAATGCACAATCTTAGGTACCCATCTTTTCCTCTTCGGTATAGGTTTTCTCCTACTGTGGCATAGTCATGAGCCTCTTGCTTCATGCTTCGTCTTCTTGCTAGACTAGCCTCGTTCGGTTATGTTCCTGATCTCATGAATTCTACCAAAGGAGCACTCCAATCTGGAATTAACGATACATGGTAAAGAGTCACATGCTCCACTGGAGGTTTTTCCTGGCACCCTAGACAATTCTTAATCCACTCATGTATTTCTTTATCCATACTAGGCCAATACACTCCTAAACGTTTTAGATTTTGCAATGTTAGTTGTTTAGAATAGTGATTCCCTAGAAATCCTTCATGGGCTTGTTGCAACCAACTACTATGTTCATCGTCCTCGACACAACAAGCAAGAACACCTTCTGTATCTTGTTTATACATGCTTCCTACCAATATTTGATAGTTTTGTGATTGTACGATTTCATCCTTGTTCATCTTCACATTCTTATTTGCAGGTCCAAAGGTTAGGACTGGTAGCAACTTATTTGCCCATTGAGGAACAACTTCTAGATTGAACAGATAAGCGTCAGGCAATTCATCGAAAACTCCTTGCGGTGACTCACCTGACGTGATGCAAGAAAGGTGATCCGCTCTGAGGTGGGTCTTACCTTTCCTAACAACCACTTCAAAGTCATATTCCATTAGTAAGAGGAACCATCTTACTAAGCGTCCTGTATTGCATGGTTTATTGACCAAGTATAATAAAGCTTGATGATTAGTGAAAAATTTGAACTTGTTGGCCAATAGATAGTGTCTAAACTTCTTTACAACATATACAATGCCTAAACCTTCTCTTTCAATTGTGGTGTAGTTTTGTTCAGCAGCGTTCAATTGCCTACTAGCATATGCAATAGGCAGATCTAGGTTTCCTTCATTTATTGGTTGTGCTAGCACACATCCTATTCCATGATTGGATGCATCTACATGGACATGGAATGGTTTAATCCAATTAGGAGTGATCAGTATTGGGGCTTTGCACAAGCGTCTCTTCAGCTCATTGAAGGACTTCTCGCATTCATCGTTCCACTTGAAATTTGTCAACAAGGCATAAAGAGGATTAGCTATAATTGCATACATGTGAATAGGCCTACGGTAATATCCACAATGGCCCATAAAGGCTTGTACCTCTTTAACATTCCTTGGCCTCGGCAACTCTGCTATGGCTTTTACTTTGTCCTCATCTGTTGATATTCCATTCTTGGAAACAATATGACCTAAGATTTTACCTTGATGTACCATGAACACACACTTCTCTAGGTTCAGACACACTCGATATTCTCTACACTTGTTGAAGATCTGTCTAAGCTCAGGGATGTGACATCTCCTTTCTTGGGAATGAGCACATAAATCGTCCACATATACTTCTAAGCTCTTTCACAAGAACTCTTTGAAGACATGACACATGAGCCTTTGGAATGTTGCAGATGCATTGGTGAGTCCAAAAGGCATCACACAAAATGCAAAGATTCCCCACTCTGTGGCAAAGGCCATTTTGTGTTGATCTTCTGGGGTGATGGCTACTTGGTTGTAGCCCAAAATCCATCAAGGAAGCTATAAACTTCCTTGCCTACAACACACTCCAATAGATGTTCAGTGATTGGAAGTGGATAACTATCTCGAATCGTAGCAGCATTAACTTTTTTAAGGTTAATACACACTCGTAATTTTCCATTCTTCTTGGGCACCACTACAGTGGGAGACACCCATTCCGTATGTTCAATCTCGTAGATAAATCTAGCTTCAATCAATCTATCAATTTCTTCTTTTATTTTGGCTGCATAAGTTTCATTATATGTGTAGGGCTTTTGTTTGGTGGGTTTGGCATCAGCAATCATGGGGATCATATGAGAGCAAATTTTTGGATCTATTCCCTTCAAGTCTCTATAGTGCCATGCAAGCACGTCCCTATATTCCCTTAATAAGGCTACCAAATCTGCTTCCTCTTCTTTACTTAGGTCATCTCCTATGTACGTACATCTTTCTTTGTTCTCTTCAATGGTGACTATGATTTTTTTGGTCTTTTCTTTGTTATCATATGCTTCTCCTATTGTGGCCTCTCTCTTAGGCATTCGTACCAAAATTTTCCAGTCTTTAACTTCGTATTTCTTGAAATTCTCTGGTACTTCAAACAATGGTTCCTCCTCTTCCTGTTTCACTAATGTTCTTTTCTTTTTCTTTTGATCACCCTCACTTCCATTCTTTGAGTTTACCGTTTTGATGCTTGTGAGAGGTTCTTCTTCTTTTGTGTAAATACTCCTATGTCTTCTAGATAGTGCTTCTCTGAAATAAAGCAACTATCCATCACAATGGACTCTAGATTATCATCATTCTCTTCTTCTTCTATGAAGTCACTAGGGTCACATTCTTCTAGCAAGGGCTGACACATGAACATTGAAATATCGTATCCCTTCTCATCACAATGAGGTGTCCATTGTTCTTCATTGACAGCAATTTCCATGGTGGCTAAGATTTCTGCCCAACCATGAGGCTCAAATTCCTCATCTGGAAAGATCATTGGCGTATAGGTTGGGTCTCTAACTGGTCTATCTCCTTGAGAAGTTCCTTTTTCTATTGCCTTTACGATTGATTGGCCTCGAACATAGCTTGAGCTAGTTCCACCATTGTTATGCACATTTTTGACCGTTCAATCTCTAAAAGCTCTAGGATAGCTCTTGTCTAGGTTTGCAGGTGTTGGCCCTTCTTGAAGTCGAGCCTCGTATGCCTTGAACATCATGTCCAAGTCTTCTAGGGTTGGATCGGCAAGAGCAGATCCTGGTTGTGGTTTATTTACAGTGGTTGGTGGGTGGGGACGAGGTTGGTGATGAGGTGGTGTGGATGGAGTTTTGACATGCGATGGGTTTTGAGAGGCAATATCTTCTATTTTTGTTTTTGCATCTTTCAGGCTTTCTTCTAGTTCATATAATTTTTTGGTCCACTTACGATTGGCCTTCTCTCTAGTATCCTTCCATGTCCTTGTTTTTCTCTTACTCGGCTCTCTTGACTCACTTGGCTCTGATTGCTCAGCTGGTTTAGCTTGTTGTAAGGCTTGTGCCCTAGTAACTGCATGTATAGGAGCCACATTATCGCGATTGGAACTTGAATCCCCTACTAAGCCTACTACATTAACGGGTGTAACCTTTGCTGCACTAGAGGGATGCTCAGGACAATCTCTCAAGAGTTGTTCTTTGCCACACTCAAGACAAACGACTTGTATTGTGATGTTCTGCCTTGTATCGGAGCTAGTGTTTGGGGGGGGGTTGTTGTCCTGGTATAGGTTGAGGTTGGCTATATCCTCCATGTTCATACGGTGTAGTTGCTCCTCATGGTCCTGGACATGGGTTATACCTAGGAACTTCTCTGCCTTGTTCTCTAGGAGGGTACCCATATGGTCTACATTGGGGTGGTACAAATGGTTGTGGCTGTCTATTCATTGGATAGTTTTCGGTGTTGTAGTAGATGTACTTCTGCTCACTATAAGAGTACATGTTAGGCTCCTGAGTTGGTTGTCTATCGTAAGGGTAAGGTTGTGATAACCCTAATCCTTCTCTGGTGCAGACATGAGATGGATGTTCTCTACCGCAAAGTGTGCAACTTCCTAACATTGGCACTCTCAAGGAGGAGTTCTGGTAGTTCCTTTGTCCTTGTACTCCTAATTTCCTGGCCACTAATGCTGCCACTTCCTCCACATAACTCGAACTAGAAGTCTCATTGCTCCTTGTATCCTCTGATTTGGTAGGATCTTGTGTGATTTTGAGATCCTTAGCTAAGTTGTCTTCCAAATCTATACACTCTTGAAGACACTCACTTAGAGTTTGCAATCTTTTACGTATACTAAGATTCTCAATGTTTTGTTGGTTAAAACTTCTAAAAATAGGGATATCATTTTCTGTTGAGAAGGTCTCTCTGTCACAGGGCATCAGCCTACATATTGAATAAATCTTCGTGCTACATTCTTTACTGTCTCATTAGGAGCTTGTTTGAAACTATGTAATAAGGATTACGAATTGTGCTTGATCCCTCGCTTAGTGAATTCCCAAATAACTTCTTGGAAGAAATGTTCGATATGTCCAAAGCAACTTGGATCCAAGGATTGAAACCAAGTTAAGGCTATTCTCATGAGGGTTAGCCCAAAGGATTCATATTGCACGAAAAAGTCATCCACTCGCTCCGCTCGCAATACCTGCTTGAATTTTGCAATGTGGTTATAGGGCTCTCCTATACCATCATAACGATTTTGCATACATTTGGCCGATTGGATTGGTCTCCATCTTGCGTCGGGCTCTGGGGATCAAACTATGATGGGAATAGCGAGTTTTACTGGGTGTATTCAAGCTCCTACACCTTGGGGTGGTTCGGCCCTAAGGGTGGTTCTTTCCATATTTCCCATTCCCTGGCTAGTTTGGTTGTGGGAGTTAATTCCTGGCATGGTGGATTGCACCTGAGGTCTGTTCGGCATACTACGTTGTTGGTGCAATTCAAGCCTTCACAATTTGGCTTGGATTACTTCATGAAGACACCACTTGAAGGAAGGACCATAGGAACTTATGCTTATAAGTTCTTACCATTTTACTCCTTGTAAAAGTCTAAAAGACTTGGCATTTCTTATGTACACACCTACTTGATTAGAGTCGTGAAAAAAGTTGTTGATTGATTGAGAGAATATCTCATTACCTTTTAGGTGAAAGATTCTAGGAGTTTGAATTTGAATTCAAACTTGAAGTTTCAACTCAACTCTATAAAAGATGCAAGTCAAAAGTCGCGGGTAGCTCAGCTCATTCTAGCTCACTTCCCGAGACATCTATCATTTGTATCTGAGTGTGTATGAGTGTTACATTGAAGCCCATACCTCATTACCTCATCTAGCTATGGTTATCATGCTAATGAGATTGTACAATTATGTCAATTAAATAGATATATTCACATTCATCAACTCTGTATTCTCTGAGTGTACCACTTCAAGTCTGCCAACTTCAAAGAGGCATATCTCAGTGCCTACTCCACCAAATCAAGTGATTCAAAGCTTGGTGGATCCAGCTCAAAGCATACTACAAACATACAAAGTTTGAAGCAAGTTGGTTCAGCAAATCTCGAGAAATTGTCGTCGAAGTGCTCATTGGTATTTGTCTACATACTTCCTAAAAAGTCCGGGATGTCCATAAATTTGCTAAAGTGATTTCTCCTAGTATAGTTTATCCTTTTGAATGATTCCACTTGCAAATGGTAGCTTACTAAGCTAATAGAATACCTCTAGAAGGAATTTTGACAATTTTAAGTGTACTGGTCATACTGAGTGAAAGACTGAGCAGGTATCAACACCAAAATAGAAAGTTTTCTAGCTTTGTGATTCACAAACTCATCTGTTTTGATCAAGTCATTACTCAAACCTTTTCCAAAGTACATATAGAATTTATTGGTATCATTTGGAAGCTAAGGGTGTCTACTAATCATATCTGGAGTCACTGAGGGCTCGTGCAAAGCAAGATTAGCAGCACCTACTTAATCTTCTGGAGGATCCATCCATCTTCCCCAACAGTGGTATCAGAGCAAACAAGGTAACATGGGAGATGGTTTTACTTCATTCATTGATAAATTGGACAGGAAAAATTATCAAGCTTGGTCTCTGAGGATGAAGACCTATCTACAAGGAAGAAGTCTATTTGGATTCATCTCAGGAGATGAGGAATTGCCCTCATTCAAAGCAAGGGGTCTACCCACCAAGGAAGAACAAGAAAGGCTTAATACATGGTGTGCAAAAGATGCATTGGCAAGGTCTTATCTCCTTAACTCTATATCTGATTTTTTTTTACCTCACATCAGGAATTGTAAGACTTCCCAAGAAACTTGGGAAACCTTGTCATCATATTTTTCATCTAATACAACGGCCAAGAAGAATCAATTGTGGATTGAATTCACAACCCTTAGGAAGCAACCAAAGCAATCAGTCTCAGAATTTGTGACCAAGATCAAGGATGTGGAAGACCAATTAGCAAGCATAGGAGAGGAGATTGAAGAGGAACAAATAGTAAGGCAAGTAACCAATGGACTAAAGGCAGATGATAAGTGGGAAAGCTTCACCACTACAATGGATCTCTACATGGATATGCATACCCCAGATCTCACAACTCTGATGGGCCAACTATTCACACATGAAGCAAAGTTCACAAAGGTTGGAGATACATCTAAAGGTAACACTCCTTCTACCCTATATACTGATAAAAAGGTTAAAGACAAAGGTAAAAGTAAAAAGCAAGAAGATGAAGGTTCTACCTCCCAAGCCAACTATGCAGGGAGAGGTAGATCTTCAAGAAGCAGGGGCAGAGGAGGTAAGCAAGGTAGGGGGAGACCCTACAATTCATCACCATGCAATATTTGTGGATTGTCTAACCACACCAGAGATGAGTGCTACAGAAACTACAAAAATCAGAGAGGAAGAGGCTATCAAAGTGGGATACTCTCAAGGAAGAGGAAGGTTCAACCAACACCAAGGCTACAATGGCTACAACAATAACTACAACAACAATTACAACAACAACCATAATGGTAACTACCAAGGAGGATTCAGAAATAGGAAAGACTACAACAACTACATAGAGGAGCAAGATGACTCCCTATTGATCATGAATATGACTTCCAAGTCAGGTATCAATGATGATCATCTGTTTTATATTGATTCAGGGTGTTCTAATCATGTAGCTGGCAATGTGGCACTACTCTCTGATCTTGAGGAACCCAAGGGCAAACATCAAGTACAGACAGGTGATGATACTAAGCATTCTGTAGTAAAGATTGGAAATGTAAAAACTTGTGATGGTAACCAGAACCTATTGAGAAGGGTACTTTATGTACCAACCATTACAAAAAACTTAATGAGTGTTGGTCAGATTGTGGAGAAAGGTTTGCAGGTCAGGTTCAATCAACATGGAGCATACGTAGAGGACCCAAGACATGGATTCAAAAGGATAGCCAAGGGAGAAAAATCAGGTAGATTATTTACTTTTGAGCTAGAAAACACCAAAAACATTGCTTTATACAATTACAAGGATCAAACACTTTCAGAATTAGAAATATGGCACAAGAGATTAGGTCACATAGGTGAAAGGACCTTAAAGCAAATGTGCAGGGACCAATGTGTGCTTGGGATACCTAATGTATCCAAGCAACACATGATTTACAAATGTGGTGCTTGTCAGTTTGGTAAGTCTCACAGATTGCCCTACTCAAGGAAAGGTTTTATGCATGAAGACTACCTAGACTTGGTACACACAGATGTTTGGGGACCTAGCAAGGATCCCTCCATTTCAGGATCAAGGTACTATGTGTCTTTCATTGATGATTATAGCAGATGGACTATGTTATACTTTATGAAGCACAAGGATGAAGTGTTTAATTGTTTCAAAAGATATCTTGCACTAGTTGAAAATCAAATAGGAAGGAACTTGAAGAAGCTAAGGTCAGATGGAGGAGGTGAATACGTCTCAAATGAGTTTGAGGACTTCTTGTAGGAAAGAGGCATCAAAAGGGAAATAACCACAAGGTACTCACCTGAACAAAATGGGGTAGCTAAGAGAAGGAATAGACTTATTGTTGAAACAGCTAGGTCCATGCTTAATGAAAAGAAGTTGCCAAATTATCTTTGGGCAGAGAGTGTATCTACTGCCACCTATCTCATAAACAGGTTGCCATCAAAGTCACTTGATGGAATGACACCTTATGAAGCTTGGCATGGTAAGAGACCATCATTGGATCATTGCAAAATTTTTGGTTGTATAGCATATGTGCATATTCCCTCACAGGTAAGGGGAAAACTAGACCCTAAAGCATAAAAATGTATTTTCATTGGTTATGACTTGAATAAAAAAGGGTACAGATTCTACAACCCAACCAATAAAGGGTTCAAGGTAAGCAGAGATGTCATCTTTGATGAGAATGACTCATGGTATGAGAATAATTGGAGGAAGGTTAGTCTACCCTATGAATTGGAAGAGGAGTTTCCAAAACTCTCAAAGGAGGAACCAATCCAGAAGGAAGACTCAAGTTCAGAAGATGATGACACAATCAATATTGAAGAATTCAAGGCATGGAAGTCCAAAGGAAAGATGAAGATAAAGCAGCTAGAGGATAATCCAGAATCCTCAACTCAGTCAACTAGAAGATCTCAGAGAGAAAGAAAAAGACCTATCAGATATGGGTATGATACATCTCTTGTTACTAAGCATTCAATTTATCTTGCAAAGGACTTGTTAAGTGAAGAACCAGGTTCATATGAAGAGGCAATCACCAAACCAGAATGGAAAGGAGCTATGGATGAAGAAATAGAAGCTCTCAAGGAGAGTGACACATGGGACTTGGTTCCCAAGAAGGACTCTATGAAGGTGATAGGATCCAGATGGATCTACAAACTAAAGAGGAACTCTGATGGTACAATCAACAGGTACAAAGCTAGGTTGGTAGCCAAGGGTTTTGCACAAACCCAAGGCATTAATTATGAGGAGACATTTTCTCCTGTGGCTAAGATGCCAACAATCAGATTATTGGTGAGTATAGCTGCATCCAAAAATTGGAACATGTACCAATTAGATGTCAAGAATGCTTTCTTGAATGGATGGGTATCTGAAGAAGTCTACATGTCACAACCACCTGGCTATGAAGATCCCAAGAAGGTAAATTATGTTTGTAAATTGAAGAAGGCTCTATATGGATTGAAGCAGGCACCTAGAGCATGGAACTATAGGCTGACAACATACCTCCAAGACCAAGGGTTTACTATGAGCAAGGCAGATACTTCATTGTTTATCAAAAGGGGCAATTCAGAGGTAATCTATCTCTGTGTTTATGTTGATGACATCATCATTACAGGTAATGATGTCCAAGGAATCAGAAGCATAAAAAACCAGATGATGAAGGAGTTCAAGATCAATGACCTTGGATTATTGAAGTACTTTCTAGGACTTGAATTGGTTTATACTAATTCAGGTATATATATCACTCAGAAAAAGTATGTACAAGACATGTTGAAGAAGTTTAACCTACAGGATGCTAAAGTCTCAAGTACTCCAATGGAGGTCAACCTAAAGCTAAGTGCTCATGAAGGGGATGAAGTCCAAGACATTACAGGATATCAAAGTATGGTACGTAGTTTGAATTATGCTACCTTGACCAGAATTGACATAGCATATGGAGTTAGTGTGCTAAGTCAATTCATGCACAAACCAAGGGTACCTCACCTTGAGGCTGCAAAGAAGATCTTGAAGTATCTAAAGGGAACTCAGAACCATGGTTTGTACTTTCCTTATACATCAGATATTGACATTAAAGTGTATTCAGATGCAGATTGGGCAGGATGCAAGGATGATAGGAGGAGCACATCAGGATACTTATCTTTTGCAGGTGATAAACCTATTTCTTGGTCAGCCAAGAAACAACCAAAAGTGGCATTGTCATCCACTGAAGCAGAGTATAGAGGGCTAGCCAATGCCACTCAAGAAGCTATTTGGTTAAAGCTTTTATATACAGAGCTAGGCCTATACACTAGGCCCCCAATTATCCTTGGAGACAACACAAGCTCTCTTCACCTTGCAGTTAATCCAATATATCATGCTAGAACAAAACACATAGAGGTTCATCACCACTATGTGAGAGAGAAGTTGCTAAGCAAGGACATTCAGTTGACCTATGTGTCTACTAATATGCAATGTGCAGATTTACTCACCAAAGCTTTGGATGGAAACAAATTATGCAGATTCAAATCCATGATTGGATTGCAGGATGTGATTGAAGATTGAAGATGAAGACTTAAGCCAAAGTGTTTGGCTTGAGGGGGAGCTGTTGGTGCAATTCAAGCCTTCACAATTTGGCTTGGATTACTTCATGAAGACACCACTTGAAGGAAGGACCATAGGAACTACTCCACCAAATCAAGTGATTCAAAGCTTGGGTGGATCCAGCTCAAAGCATACTACAAACATACAAAGTTTGAAGCAACTTGGTTCAGCCAATCTCGAGAAATTGTCGTCGAAGTGCTGGTTGGTATTTGTCTGCATACTTCCTAAAAAGTCAGGGATGTCCATAAATTTGCTAAAGTGATTTCTCCTAGTATAGTTTATCATTTTGAATGATTCCACTTGCAAATGGTAGCTTACTAAGCTAATAAAATACCTCTAGAAGGAATTTTGCCAATTGTAAGTGTAATGGTCATACTGAGTGAAAGACTGAGCAGGTATCAACACCAAAATAGAAAGTTTTCTAGCTTTGTGATTCACAAACTCATCTGTTTTGATCAAGTCATTACTCAAACCTTTTCCAAAGTACATATAGCATTTATTGGTATCATTTGGAAGCTAAGGGTGTCTACTAATCATATCTGGAGTCACTGAGGGCTGGTGCAAAGCAGGATTAGTAGCACCTACTTAATCTTATGGAGGATCCATCCATCTTCCCCAACATACGTTGGCTCGTTTGTCCTGACATCACATTTTCTGTTCTTTGTTGGGTCTAGAATGGGTTTTGTGAGGTAGTTTCCTGATCCCCAGGAGGGAAAATTGGCAAATCCATGTACTTTAATCTAGACCTATCTACTTTATCTGTTGGAAAACAATATCCTATTGGTCCAATATTGTCCACTAAGTACAATCTAATATCACTCCTTCCTACAAGATGCTCTCAAGAATAAACGGGCACGTAACAGCATCTATAGAATTTCTGTAGCACTCGTTGTCTAGCACAACAGAATGTCTAGACAGCTTGTTCACTCTTTGTACAAGATATAACGTTGGGCAGCGTGGCTAAGCCATGTACCACTTAAAGTGCCCACGCGAGTTCGAATCCCACTCCAGGCAGCGATAGAGAAAACGCACACACATATTTTATAGATCCATGCTTTTCATGTTAAGCAACGAACGCGCAACAAAGTGTTTTCCCGATTAAAATCTTCGGACAGCGATCATGTGCTTTAGGAGAGCGATCGCATAGCTTTTTTATTCGTGGAGCTTTATTATGAGCTTTTCAAAGTTGTAAAACTACTATAAACGAAGAGACTCATGATCACTTCTATTCATCCTTCACCTAGGATCAACACAAGCTTTCTAGAGCTTGGATCTCAGTAGAGGTGGTGTTTCTTCTAGCACATGGGGCAGCCATGGTGCTAACTTGAAGCATGTTGAGGAGCAGCTATGGAGTTCTTCTTGGTAATTCTTCTTGGAGAAGATGAAGGGTGAGCTCACACTCTAGCTCATGGAGAGGAGGTCATCTCTTGTTCATGGCAAGAAGACTTGATTATTAGCAGCTTGATGGTGAGGATCGCCCATCTACATGATGTATTTGAAGATCATCTTCTACAAGAAGATGTTAGGTTGAAGATTATCTTCTACAAGAAGATGTCTGGCTACTTCAAAGACATTGAATGGAACCATCTACATGGCGTATTTGAAGATCATCTTCTACAAGAAGATGTTAGGTTGAAGATTATCTTCTACAAGAAGATATCGGGCTACTTCAAAGACATTGGATGGTGGTTAACATAAGATTCACATCTTATGTTAAGTATTCAGGTACATATTCTCTTTATGCACACAAGTACTACTTGAAGTTTATGGAGGCTGTGGCGTTCATATCAGAAGGAGTCCTATTCGGCATAGGTACAAGAGAATCAGTACTTATATGCTTTATGCATATTTTTATGAGGTGTTTGAGAAGGTGTGTTCACATGAGTTTGAGGATTTCCGGCAACAATCTTGTTAGCATTCTATGCTACTTTATAAGTATGTGATCTTTTCACACACGTATCTGACTTAGGGTCTTCCATAGCCTAAGTTTAGATGTAGGTTTGTTGACCATCAGTTTCACACTGATCCTTCCTCATTCAGTCACTCATATTCACTCTTCTATAACCTATAAGGTCACACATCTCATGTATATTCAGATTACTGCCCATACATCTGAATATGTTTGTTACATTGTACATTCACTCATACATCTATTTCTCATCACATAGAGTGGTTGAGAGTTTTGCTCCCACATTGTACATTGAACATTGGTATATATGATACTCTGAGTAAGTGATGGCTTACGTAACACCTTACACATGACGTCTATTCTTTCTCTATCTTTGTCTCATCATTTTTATGATTAAGTTGTGGTATGTTCATGTTTTGTCAATATGGAAGATTGCTAGAATTAATGTTGTACATGAATGGAACTATGGAACCATGGACCTGTGACATGAGCCTAAGGGCCTACTTCATCTTCCAACATTTGGTATCAGAGCTCTAGGGTTTTGGTATCAGAGCAATAAGGTTTTGGTTACAGAACTTTAGATCTTTGGCATCAATGCATTAAGGCTCATTCATAATCCCAGGTTCCTAGACTTCCAGATTTACAACATATGATTTGAAAGCATCTTCTAATATTTGACATTTGACATACACAATCTAGATGAGTAGAGATTTGAGAATTAGACAATTCAGCTACATGTGTATTCATCAGTGTGGAGTATGAAGTTGATGATCTGTTAGCAGCCGAATATTTTTGGAAGAGTATGCAAATACTTTACAAAAGTATTGTTTGAAGACCCAGACTTGATGAAGAGAAGACTACTTCAAATTCAAGGAAGAACAATGGTTTAGAGAAGATGAAGGAATCAGATCAACATCAAATCACAGGTATCAGTTTCTACTATCAGATTATCATTTGCAGGTCATATCTTAGAAGAGCAGTTATGAAGAGATTTGAAGAAATTCAAGGAGTGTTTTTATACACTTTCATCTTTTGAAAGTTAAAGGCTACATCAAAACAGATATCTAGAGGTTTTTCTAGAGAGTTTTGAGAAATCTCTTTCATGGCAAGAAAGCTTATCTAAGAAGACAAATGTGAAGATGGGATGAGTTTTTTTTTCAGCCAATTTTCTGTTGTAAGTTGGTTGGATATCAAGGTACAAATGTATCTAGAGAGGTATCTCTAGAAGGGTAATTCATCATTCAGACAACGATTGGTGAATTTAGTCGTTTCGGACATTTGAAGCAAAATTTTGATTCAGAGATATGAGGAGATGGTAAAACATGATTCTATATTCACTTCCATTTGTATACCATGTTTGTTTTTTCTCTTACTCATAGCATTAGAGGAAGAGAAAAGTTCATTCGAAGAAGCCAAGAGTGCTTGCTACTTCAAGATGAAGAGAACAAAAGGTATGGAAGAGAAGTTTGAAGATGTTGACATCATCAGGTGGAAGAAAGATGCAGAAGAAGAAAGTCCATCATTTCCAAAAGAAAAGTAAGGCTTCCTTTTCTCATATATTTTCCATATACTTTTCCTATATTATCCTCTACATCCAAAGACAAGTCTACGAGAACATCTTGTTTAAAGAAGAAGCAGTTTCTTGTTTTGCATTACACTTGGTCATGATTTAGTAGATTTGACAAAGAATTGCATTGAGAGAAAGAAAAGCAGCAGATATATGTTTTAACTCATATATGTATGAGTTATGTTTTAGTTGAAATTTTTAAGCAGGCAGCTTATATGTTCCCTCAAAGAATTCTTGGAGTGTCAATACAGAGCTACTTGGTATATGACAAGTTGCAGAGAAGTATATTTCTTCTTTATCTAACTCTTGAGGTAAAAGAGTTTTTTGTAGCAGATGTTGAAGACTTGCGTTGAGGTTTTATGTTTGGAAACGGTTACCTCATACTTAGTATTTTCAAAAACTTCAGAAAATTCAGACTTGTTGATGTACCAGTCAGTTGAAGAATCTACTTTTTATGATTGTCTAGGCTTTTGGATACATGTTTGTATTCAAAAAGGTGTTCCATCATATCCTATAACTTGATTGAAAAGTGGAGTTAGCCAAAAGAAAACCAAGCAGGTACTATCACATTTCACCCAAGTAAAATATGAAAGTTATGAAGTATCAACTTGCAGCTTTTGGAGTTCTCAAGGTGAGAAGTTTGTCCACTTATGTTTCAAGTAGGAATTGCAGATTCCTTGAAGGATTTGTTTGAAGAAAAGTTTTACAACTTTTTGAGAAGCATGGACACTTGGAGACATTCAGGTAACAAATCAAACATTCAGTCATGAAGGTTTGATGAAGAACAGATTCTACACAAGAGAGATCATTGATCTTGTATGATCTTGTATGATCTTGAATATTTATGATTCAGTTGTCTATCCTTTGTTTATGAAGATTCTTAGCATTGGAAGAAGTAAGTCAAAGATTCAGATTCTATCAGATTTGTGTTACAGAGAGATAGAAATACTTGTTATGTTGCAAAAGGTTATGAATCCTATAAAGCTTTCAACAAGGTTTTGTTATGTTAGGATCAGCTAACCTTATTCTAGATTTTGGAAAGTTGAGGAATGACATGGAAAGCTATTGGCATCTGATCAATGCTAATAAAAAGGATTCAGAGATTTTGTTTCAGATACAGGTAATGATCACTGAACATCAGATTTATGAAGGAAGACGTTCCAGATTTCATAAAGTCTGATATATTTGAAGAATATTGGATACTAGTGTTAAGTCATCCAGGGGGTGATGAAACATGAAGACTTATTTTCAGCCATATGAAAAAGAATGCAGAGTCATACCTATAGGTATTCCTATTTCAGGTATTCCTATATTTCCTTTGTCAGGTTCTCTTTATGTTCCAGCTTTGTAAGAAGAAGGAAGAAGAAGAATGTTTGGAGAAAGTTCCTGTTAGGATGTTCCTATTCAGGAGAAGGTTCCAGAGTTCTATTGAAGAGAAGCTTGATATTTCAGAAAGGTATATTTCAGAAGTGTGCACATATATGTTTATACCAAGTTCTGAAGGAAAGAGGTATGAAGGATTTAAAGGATGAAGACATGATGACATCATAGATTTTTGACTCATATTGACTTGAGTACAGTCAGAGATGAACCAACAGTGTTCATAATACACTACATTGTGAGTTGACAGTCACAGGTTCCAGGATTCAGTTCTTGATTTTTAGTGTATTTACATGACACAGCAGAAGTACGTTGAGAAACCTTTTTGGAAGGTAAATGCAAATATATGGATCCTAGTGTATGTTTTCAGGTTTTTGAAGACGGGAGATAGCAGGTTCGGAGACAGTTCATGCTACATTTGTTGTCAAGTAGTGATTGCTTGATGAGTACACTATTGGATATCTAGTTTGCATATTTTCTCAAGTAATATGGTTCATATTCAGCAAGTTCAAGTTTGTTGAAGACAGTCAAATTCAGTTTTGAAGAAGACTTTTGAAGAACAAGTTCTGAAGTGCGGGAGTACAAGCTTGAAGCTTGTGGTAATTTGCAGATTATAAAGTTTGCAGATTTAGTTCAGATTGTACCAATATGACATTGCAGGGGGGATTGTTGGAAAACAATATCCTATTGGTCCAATATTGTCCACTAAGTACAATCTAATATCACTCCTTCCTACAAGATGCTCTCAAGAATAAACGGGCACGTAACAACATCTATAGAATTTCTGTAGCACTCGTTGTCCAGCGCAACAGAATGTCTAGACAGCTTGTTCACTCTTTGTACAAGATATAACGCTGGGCAGCGTGGCTAAGCCATGTACCACTTAAAGTGCCCACGCGAGTTCGAATCCCACTCCAGGCAGCGATATAGAAAACGCACACGCATATTTTATAGATCCATGCTTTTCACGTTAAGCAACGAACGCGCAACAAAGTGTTTTCCCGATTAAAATCTTCGGACAGCGATCATGTGCTTTAGGAGAGCGATCGCATAGCTTTTTTATTCGTGGAGCTTTATTATGAGCTTTTCAAAGTTGTACAACTACTATAAAAGAAGAGACTCATGATCACTTCTATTCATCCTTCACCTAGGATCAACACAAGCTTTCTAGAGCTTGGTATCTCCACTATTGGTTCTCCTAGAAGTTCCTTATCCCTCTAATTCTCCTCTATCAGTAATCTGATCAAGATTTTTGGTTACCACATATATTTGGCCCATTTTGTCCATGTAAACTCCACCTTCATACTTGACAACTGGTATTGGAACTATTTCGGATTCCATAGAGTTTATCGTTTTTGCTACTGACCTGTGTAGACCATCGAGGTAGATGGGTATTCATTGCAAGTTAGTGGATATGTATTGAAGAGACATCCGATATTCCCCTTCCACTATAGACATGAAACCTTCCATAGGTACTGAACTATGCATGTCTTCAGAAGCCCAGAGTCTCTCCAAGTTGAAAGACATTTCTAACTCACCCGCCTATGAACTCAGCATGTAGTGATAACCACTAAGTTGTGAGCCCACGACTTGGTTGTATGGTTGACGCTAGCCTCAGATGATTTGATACTTTATCTATCTCTTCCTAAATATCAACTTGATCTTAGGTTCATAAGCCTTGTCTACAAGTCCAAAATTTTCCTTTGAATTGCTCAAAATCTTGTGGAACCCCTTGCTTCCAAGTCCAACCTAAGGGTCAACTTCAAAATACTATATCTAATAATCCAGTCGATGTTTTTGTAGTACTCCCCAAGAGCTTTCCAACAAACCCAAAACCAATTGATGTTTTTGTAGTACTCCCCAAGAGCTTTCCAACGAACCCAAAATCACTCCGAATGGATTTCGTATGAGAAAGTTATGCCAGTTCAGGATTCCGGGGTTTAAAATTGGGAAACAAGATCTCTCTGGGAGTACCTCAGGACATGTGATACGATACTAGATTTTCACGATACGATACCACTATGGATGATACCACATTCGATGATACGATACTGCTATCCAGAAAATATGATACTCAAAGTGGTCACGATACGATACCAAGTCTACTCACGATACGATACCAAAATTTATACGATACGATACCTCTGCATTCAACAATATGATACCAAGTTAGTGGATGATACGATACCTGACCACTACGTGATACGATACCAGATTGCTCACAATACGATACCAAGATGACAGGCAATACGATACCAAAAATTTACACGATACGATATTGGAACTCTCACGATATGATACTTGTTCTATGGACGATACGATACCAAAAGATCAGACGATACGATACCACTTTTATGCATGATACGATACTAGAATAGGCACAATACAATATTGCTCAATCGACGATACGATGGTGTGACCGACATGATAGGATACCAGGTGGACCACAATACGATACCACTAGGATGAATGCGATCGCGATACCAACACTTGATGAGATGATACCAGAATGGTGTCGTGATACCTCAAGTGGGTATGCACGATACGATACCTTGACAAATATCACGATACTCGGGAACTCTGGTATCACAATACCAAAACTCAACTAAACATGATACTTGGAGATTTTTAAGCCCAAATTCAAAAAATTTTGCAAATATGTGTACCTATACCTTAGGTTCTTCTTGTCACTCCTATGTGCCTGTAGGTGCAAAGTCACCCTCCAAACGCACGATATCACTGCCGTGATACCAAATGCAAGTTTTGTCATGCCGCGATATAGTCACTCAGATTTTGGTGTTTTAATCGTGTGGAACTCAGTTTTTCCTCCACGCTTTAGCTCTAAGCTCTCGATTGAGCTCATCGCCTTGCCAAGAATGAAGAAAAAGAGGTGACAATTGAGAATGTATAGGCAAAAAAGCAAAAAAAAAATAGAGAAGGTGAAGATGGGAAGAGATGGTGATGATGATGATATCTGATGAAGATGGAGAAAACTCAGAAACTGAACTGAAAATGCTGATTTTTTAACCTTCCAACGTCGCTACTCTACGTCTTACCGTCACACACTCATCCTCCAAGCTCTCTCCCCAGCAACGGTGCCAAATTTGGTGTCACTCTAGCACCATGGAATTTACCAACGTGAGGAGCTTCACCTCATAAATGTCAATCTGTGGAGACATGAGGAATGGTATGAAGACCAAGATCAAGTGTGGTGCACAAGTGCGTGAGTGAAAGCATACAAGCATGCACACACATACACACACACGCACAAGGTAAGAGCAAAGAGTGGAACAATGGAAGGACTTTGATTACAAAAGAACTCTCTTACAAAGCTGAAATCTACAACCAACCAACCCCCAAAAATGAGCTCTCCAGCCCTTTTTATAGTCTTTTGAGTGGTTTTGGCCCTGTCCAGACCTAGTGTCTGGCCTAGTTGAAAATTAGGTTCCAAGGCTTATTTGGGGGCTCAAATGGAGTCTAAAAATTATGAAAATTGGTAGGATGATAGTTCTAATACTCCTCAAGCTCAAGGACTCCTCGGCTTGAAAAAAATGGAGTCACAGAAATGAAAAAATGTTATTTACAATGGTTTTTAGTGATAAAAATCACTATTTTTATAGGGATTTCTTCTGAAAATTTGATATGTGCTTCTTGGAGCTCCCTACATGCTCCTTCTTCTTGTGTGTCCACTTCCATGATGCGCTTCCATGCTTTGTCCTTAAGCTTGAGTGTTAACAGTTGTGTTTCATGGATTCCTAATAGGGTTGTGGTTGGGGTTGGGTAACCTTGGACAAGGTTTTTGAATGGGTGATTGAGGACAGATTTGAGTGAAGCTATGGAGATATTTTAGGATGGATTATTGATAGAAGAAAATAATTCTACGTGGGAGATAGGGGCATGGAAACTAAAAGAAGGTGTAGAGGTTATTACTTTGGTGGTTCCTATGGTTACTTGAATATGTATAGGTGAATGGGATGGTGTATGTAAAATTGGCTCCTTTGCTTGGATGATTTCTACAACTCTGGTTGTGGGTTGTGCTTGTTGGGTTTTGTGTGGGGATGGAGGGTGTGGAGGCAAAATAGGCAAGCTTTGGACAAAATTTTCTACTGTTAGATCAATAATCATGGTTGAGGTCACTTCTTGAGTAGTGACAGCCTTAAACTATAAGACAGACATTGGGATGTTCTTTCTTGATCTTGAACACATTTCCAACCTAGTTACCTCCCAGAGCAACCCAAAAAAGGAACCATTTTTCGACTAAATTAGTAGGCAAGCTTGCTACAGATGTAGTTGGAATGCTAAGAACATGGACGAATGCACCCTTATACATCAAGAACAATCCATGAAATTGTTCAATACCTCATTGATGCCCATGGCCAAAATTTGCAATCAAAGTATGCAATGACAAAGGATGTTTTGATTGGATCAATTACCCATATCTCGCTCCACCAAGAGGACCACCTATGGTAGCATATATGATATTTATGATTAGATGTTGGTCACAAAGGCTCAAGAATTTACTCAATGTCGTTGCCATAATGTGCATAAAGATACTTGATCACATGAAAGTCATCTTCAAAACATTGAAAAATGTCAAGGCCCCATATATCTCCACCCCAGGTTTTAATGAAGGGACCTAGTCTATGATATGAGCAAGACACCATCACTCAACACATCTACTCATGGCATGCATGAATAAAATACATGCCTGCTTGCTCTAAGCAAACATTTGAACAAATGTTCTCGATAGGTTTCCAAGAATATCACTTAGAAATATTCATTCTAAGACCGACACATCTATTACATGTATTTGTGATCGAACAAGCCCTGCATGCCAAACAACTACATATGCCACATCAAGATGTGCTAGGTCCTATAGATTGGGATTTTTTGATGATAGATTTAGCATGTGGCCTTCACCTCAAGGAACACGATCCAGCCACAAATGTGGTAGAATATTACATATCATGCCATCCACAACAAGGGTCTATTAGGGATGACAGACACGAGAGAGGGGGGTGTTGATAGCCAAGTATGCGGTCCAATTGGTCTGACACAACAAGGGAACTTAAGATAAATGAGCCAAAGAGATGAAGGCCAAGGTAAAGGAGGATTGATCAAAGAAGAAAGCCGATGCAAATTGGGAGAATAGGCCAATTATTCTTTTTTTGAATCAAACATTTATCAAATGTGATGTTTATCACTACACTACATTGTAAATTTTGTTTTCAATAATCCAAAATCCATTTTGTCCAAGCAAAGGAGTGCTCAAGCTTGAGGATTAGTAGAACTACCCATGTACCAATTTCCATAATTTTTAGAGCTTGTTTGAGCCCCCTTCAGTCTATCAAAGGCTATTTTCATCACCAATCAAGGAATTTATTCCTATAATGTTATGTTATTCAATCTAAGGAATCTTCCCACTACCTTTTAAAGAAGGATGAAGGAAAGATTTCTTCAATATTTATTCATTTCTAAGGGTTTTTCTAGATGGACTACACACAAGAACATCTAGATCATGTATGGCTATGGTTTGAATGATGCATAGATATCCATCTCTATTTGAACTCGATAAAATCAGCGTTTGTTGTACACTATGGAAAATTGCTTGAGAACATTATTTCCAAGAATTTCATTGTGGTTGATCTTGATAAAATGAAGGTAATATAAGAACCACTAGCTCCATGATCTCTAAAGGAAGTCTGGAGGTACTTGAAGAAAGTAAGATGGTAGAGTAGGCACTTGTGCCATTTATCCCATTTAACGATACCCTTGAATAGATTGGATCATGGCTGCCTAAGAAATTTCAATGATGAATGTTACTTGGCTTTTCAACAATTGAACTTACTCTTGATGTAAGCTCCAATGTTGCAATTTCATGTGTTTATATATGATTCAAATCTAGCTATTACAAGTGTGCTTATGCAAGTAGCAAGATAATCTTTGTAAACCCTCTACTATGTTAGTAGATAGTTATCAACAACATAAAAAAACTATTTTATCATTGAATGTGAATTTCTGGTCTTCAGAGAAGAACTTACACCACTACTTAGCATGTTGGAAGACTAGCATGTTGGGTCCTCTTACTCCAAGAATTCACATGCTATCACTATTTTTGTGTATATATCATCGTATAAAATAACTGATCGTATAAAAATTGAAAGAAGATATGCTTCTATCTAAAAACGTGCAATATGTTCATGTATATAGAGAGCCGAACACACACACACACACACACACACACATATATATATATATATATATATATATATATATATATATATATATATATATATATATATATATATATATATATATATATATATATAAAAGGTGTAATGATGCCATATTTTTCCAATATTGGGACTCACACCTCCAGCTTGTGTAGCTCTTTATTTGTAGACATGATCGAAAAAGAGAGGAGGTAAATGGTGGAATGCAATGAACGCCATGGGCTCACCTTGCTCCTTGACTTTTTGCTTTGACTTCTTTGGTGGTGCCTTCTCTCCAAGTATGTACAAAATATATAAAAACACCATCTTCTAAATATCTTCCAAAATGTCTGAATAAATCCACCCGCGTTCACACTCTCATGATTCTTCACTTGCTAGATCAAAACACAAATCACATTAAAAACCTCAAGACATTAAAATCTATTTAACATTCCATTATTTTGGCATTTTTGTGATCTCATTGAAGTCATGATCTTAGACACGATGAAGACCAATGCAAATGAGTTAAAATGAAGTCATTGAAGTCCTTGACGAGTTAAAATGAGAGGTCTTCATCAATGCAAATGAGAGGAAATGAAGGAGGTTGTGAAGGGGAAGATATGAAAAATGTTATTCGTCTCTATCAACTTCAACAAAAGTAAAACCTGAACAGTGTCCATTTCAGATTTCAAAGTTGTTCATGTTGGGAGACCAAATATGAGTTTGAAAATTTCTAGACATTAAAATATCTTCTTACAGTTATATATATATATATATATATATATATATATATATATATATATATATATATATATATATATATATATATATATATATATATATAAGGAATAGTAAAATTTGAGAAGGGCAATTCATATGGCATGTAGATGTTTTGTTCTACATCTTTGAAGATGAAATATTAATAATGCAAAAGAAATAAAATATTTAGCTATGTCATATGTTATACCTTTACATGAAAATTTAATGGCATTTTTTTCATTAAAGGAGGTTTGACAAGGGCCTACTCCCCTCAGCTTTAACTTTGAAAGTACAATGGTATAGGTGAATGGGCATAGTCCCCATGACACCTTTTATATCTCATAAAGAAGGGGTAAGACTAGGTTACAACTGGTTTAAACTAACCAAAGCCATTACATGTCCAGTCTCAGGGTTGAACTCTAGACCTTTGCCTCAGGAGGTCAAAGATTTACCAAACCACCTACGGGACGTGAACAAGCAAAACTTTTCTCCTAAATCATTTTCCACAGCTTAAAACCAGATCAATCCAATTTTTTCACTTTCCTAGTGCTTCTTGTATTAGGTTCTTGCTACTAAGCTACATTTACTTGGCAATTGAGGAGGGAGAAAGATTTAAATTTGCCTTTTCTCGAGCATAATGTGGTTCTTGAAAGCTCTCTTCATGGCTTCACAATGCTTGTTTGAAGAACTTTTTGCATCAGGGCCAAAAACGGACAAAAATGGGTCTTTCACTAATGATGCATTAAGCAGACCTAATTTTGGTTTCTTCCAAAATTCATATAACATGGTAGGTGAGGGGTAAACTATAAAGATGCCAAGTCCCTCATAATAGATTTTTACAAGTGTGAGTGAGAGCTTCCAAACTTCATGCATAAGCTCTCTCCTCTATTTCAAGTGTGAATTTTGTATGTTTCATAAACCATGACACTTGAATCTTGCTTTCGTATGTATTATCTATTTTGAGGGTATCACTTTGTGATCGTATCTCGTGAAAATTCAAGCTTTATTTCTTTCAAGGTGTGTATTCATGTTTAGTAAGCGTCTTCTTCCTCTATTAGAATATTGTATTTAAGTATTTCTTGAACTTTTTCCCATGTAAAAATTCTCCTCTTATGGAATTAGCTCCTCTCCTCTATGATCCCCTCGGCCATTTTTTGTTCCATATGCCTACAAAGATGAAGAAGAAGATATCGGTGATGATTTATATGAAACCAATGAGAGATGCTCCCTCATTGGTCTCCCCAACGACATGACTAACTACTTCTTTCCCTTCTTCTCCATGCACAACGGAAATTGGACCCTCTCATGGGTACCAAGTGATAGACATTGGGCAGACATGTGTCTATGATTGCTACGAAAGGTTCACATCACCCTTAATACATAACTTTTCCTTTTGCTTAAGTCCTTTTATGTCCTCAAAAATGATATTGGAAGGTACAAGTAAGAAAGAGAAAGAATCTAGTAATCAATCCTCTTGAACCCCACATACTCTCTATACATGGTCATCTCTCAGTGGTGTTTACCCCTTAACAAGAACCTTGAGAAGGAAAAACTAATGTGGGAAACCATCCTTGACGAGCGCTAGCCCATTCCCATGTAGCATTATCCTCTAAGTTATCTTTCTAATTTACTAAACATTCATTGTTGTCTCTTTCTCTTGAATGCATAATATCCTCTCGGGTTTATTTGGAATAGATTGAACAGAAATAGGCTTTATGACCTCACTATCTCAAATGAGGTTGTTAGATTCACCTAGACTTCTCTTAAGGTGACTCACATGAAAAATTGGATGGATCTAGCTATCTTTTGGAAATTGGAGCTAGTGAGTCATTTTTCCTATTCTCTTAAGTGTTGAGAATATTCCACAATACCTAAGTGATTGTTCTAGACAAGGTCTTATCTTCATGGTTTCAAACCAGAGACAACTCTAAGATAGACTTGCTCCCCTACCTCAAAGTTTATTTCTCTTATTTAAGGGTCACCATAGGCTCTAGCCCTATATTGAGCTCTCCTAATGTTGTCCTTAGCAAACCTAAACATATAATTCATCTCTTCCAAGAAATTTTATGTAACTTGGACCATCTCATGTTGCAATCATATTCCATAAGGAGCTCTTGGTTGAAGCCCATACATAAGCATAAATATTATACGCCATGTAAGAGTGTTCCTCACTATTATGTGAAAACTCTACTATAGCTAATTAATCCTCCTAATTAGTTAATCAATCATTCATATATGCTCATAGCATATCTTTTAGTATTTTGTTAATTCTCTAGTTTTCCAATCTATCCTTGGATGCTCAACCATACTCTTGCAAAGTTTGGTATCCAATATTTTGAATATTGCTCTACAAAAGTGTCTAATAAACTAACATGATTTGAACATCCTAAATCTGTGCATAACATGGTTGAAGCAGCAGGAACCAGCTCTCAGGTAGGCACTAGTCAGTAGGTGGTTGATATGGAGAGCTTACCATCATGCGTGAGGTGAATGAAAGACTAGAGGAATTGTAGGCTATACAGATCGTGCCCATACAGGACCCCCCCAACGGCCATACCATGCTTGTCAGTAAAACCTCCCATTGGTTTAGAAAGTAGCACGACCATTGGGAGAGGGCTCATACCTTTGGGAGGCAAAGCTAGAGTTTAATGGAAAGTGGGGAAAGTACCATTTCTTCACATAGGAGTTTGAGAAGTTACAAAATGAGAGTTTGAGAAGTTACAAAATGCGGAAGAGTTACACCCAGTGTGGCAGAAAGCAGGATTAGATGCGTACTTTAGTGCTAAGCTTCCCAGATCGGACTTCATGCAACACCCTAACTCCCAGCAACAATTCCAAAGCCTCGAGCATGTTTGTGCTTCCATCACTAACTAGAGGAAAAAAATTGAAGCAGTTTAAGTTAACCAATAACCTCGTACATGGTGTGTTGGACATGCAAGGAATGCACATACCCATGGAGAAGGAGATTCTAGGCCATGACAACAAACATTGCAGTTCACCTTAGGATGTGCATGTGGAACTTTGCCTTTCCAGCATAAGATGGACTCACCATGCCACACAAGAAGCTATGGTTCAGCTTATATCTTGCGGAGACTCAGAACCTAATAACTAATCTACCTCACTAGATTATTGATCGAATCCACTTAGCCCACAAATGATGGCTGCACAAGTCAATCAATCACTAAACTCAATCAAATTCAAATCTCATCAATCACCTATCAAAAAGTGCACCTACACTAATTGGTGGGTGGTTAGCTAGATTCTAGGAAAAGTAAAAGTTCTATATAAGCACCATTTTCCTTTTTTTCTTGACTTCTTTGCATTTCACGAGTTTCCCAATTATTTCAGTGAAGTCCTAAACTCCAGTCAGAAGCCCCCTTGCTTGTTTATCTGATTTTCTCATGATTTTGCTCCTCTCTATCTATAGGTGCAGTTAGGCTTCCACAATTTCGCTTCTAAAAAAATTTTTCTCTCCTTTATTCATTTTCATTTATTTAAAGCTTCATTTGGTCTCTCATATAGTGCCCCAAAGTGTTCCAAAGTTTCAAGTTCTTTTAGTGAGCGAATTGTGAGAAATTTCCAAGTTTGTGAAACTATATCTTTGCACATAAGCAGAGAGTGTTGCGAACACATAGCCTATCTTGCAATGGATAATTCCCCTAGCTAGAACATCCATTTCAAAAATCCATTGTCATGAGGAATTTCATATTACTAAGGTGATTTTCTTTAGTTGAAAGGAATAATTCTTCACGAGATCAATGATTTCAAGGGGAGGAATTAGTGTTTGACTTGTATTGAGATGTCTGCACCTTATTGGTATTCTTTTCAGAGAAAAAATTTTCTATATGGCCAAGTTTGCCATAGAAATTGTAGGCAAACTTCTTTTTTTATGTATTTGTCAAAGCTACGGAATTTGGAAATACATATATTTTGGAAGGGGTTCTATCTTCATAAAAATCTTGGATTATTTTCCAATCTTCTTGCAATTTTTTACACGAAGCTAATGTGGCCTTTGGTTAGGTTGTCAAATGTAAATAGTATTTTCCCTAAGTCTCACTTGTCCTAATGTCCCAAATATCAAGATCACTAGTCCTATTGGGGGCAGGTTTAGATCTACAACCTCATAGAGAAGGTTCACGTATAGATAGGCCTTTATGATATTCCCATGATTTTAGTTGGTGCCATTGAGTCATTTGTCTTTCAACATGAACATAGATGTAAACAAGGGGAGATATAGGGAAGTCAAGGATGAGTCTATTAAGTGTGTAGACATCATGCAAAACAAATTTGATCTTTATGATAGACTCACAAATACTCAAGATAATTTGGAGCCAACTGAGAAGAGACAAGGGTGGCTTAGACTAGTCAATCCACACATGTAAAAAACTTAACTTTTATTGTTTGGAGTTGCGAGAATGATATTTGATGCCAATAATAATACCAATGGGAAAGGGTACAATTGGATACAAAATATATACTCCCACAATAATGCTTTTGCCAAAACATAATGAACTTATGGACCTTGGACCATAAATATCTTCCAAGGGTAAAGTGGGCATAAGGTAGAAATTGGGAGGAATTTCCAAGAGCCCTTTTGAAGGCTATATAAAAACTCACTTGAATTGAAAAGAAGTGGTAGAGGGAGACTCATATTAGAAAAAGTGACAAACTTCATGATGAATGGAATTTTCTAAAAAAATAATGAATGCCAAAGCATGCATATACAAGATGTGAGTGTCAAAAATGGAGGAACGTATGCCTCGGAGAAGTGGAACGCCTTTGGGGGAATTTTTAGCTAAAAAGGGCTTGAGTTTTTACAAGAGAAGAGTAAAGAAGAACGAGAAAGGCATGTTGTGCCAAAAGTTTGTGTGTCTTGATTGAAGTAAAAGATTATAATGGCTTTTGGTTGTAAGAATAAGATAAAATACTCTTTGTGTAACCCTTTAGGACAAAAATGACACGCAAGTACAACCAAGTACTCCAAGTTTTTGCGAAGTCAACCTTTGTGCTGCTTCTTCACCTTGGCCTAGTGCCTTGCTCTTGTGCACCTTGCACTCAAGCCCCCAATAAGGTTGACATCATGATCACTTTTGGTGTCATCCTACAACACCTCCTTGATAGTACTATAGTCACACCCTAGTTGCCTTCTACCTCAAAACGCCTTGATATGCACACACAAAGTGATACATAATACTTTCTTTACTAATTCCTTAACTCTCAAGCTCTCAACATACCCTCCACCATTTGCACTCTTTTGCTCTTTGCACATTTTTCACACACACTATGCCTCCTTGCTTGTTTGTGTGTGTCTCTTTGTGTCTCTCTATCTCTCTATGTCTTCATGTATATCTATCTATCTCAATGTATTCTTTTCTCCTATATTTCTTACTTGGATTGTGGACTCCTTTACATACACCACTTCACTTGACTTGAATTCACAAGGTATCAAAGATCTTGGTCTTGTATGTGCAACTCAGTTCCCCAGATCCTGATGCATACACTTTATCCAAGAACCTTCTCACATAGAGACCAACAATACCCTATTTTTTCTTGTAGTGAATTTACAAAAAATTAAATGTCAATGGGAGGCCACACATAGCCTTTTGCTTTTTATGTAATGTTTCCACTTTTGACCTTGAATTTTCCAAAATACATATATAAGAGAGAACCTTGCAAATATTTCAAAGACCTGCAAAAAACCTTCCAAAAGACCCTTTGAAACTTGTAATTAAATTCAATGACAAGCCAGTCTATGCATAAACATTGTGCACTACTTGTGCACCCATGTTTGACAACTCCTTGGTCATGTGTCCACCTCTTGTGCACCTCTTTGCCAAGTAAGAACCACAAGCTCAATAGTTTCCCACCACCAAATGGGTTCTCCATATCGAAGAGCAAAAAGTAAAACGAAGAGCAATTGAGGTGCATTCCCAATAGAAGTCTTTTGTAGAACCTTGGACGAAACACTAAGAAATCTGGCTTGGAAGAGAAGGGAACCTCTTCAAAGAAACTTCACCAAAAATTGATCATCGCCAAAAGTGGGAGCTATCCAAACCAAGTAGCTAAGATGGATGAAAATAATTAATGAGGTGAATCATGGGGAAACAGGGAGAGAGGAGGGGGAAAGGTCAAAATATGCTACCAAAGGGAGGGGTTGGAGTAGGTGAGGAAGGGGACTGGATGGGTTCGAGCATTGGAGGAGGTGTCAAAAGTGGGGAAAAAGCAAGTAAAGGGCAAGATATGAGGGGTGCATGTGGAAAATGTGAACCATGTGTGGAATAGAAGAGGGAATAGACATTCTCGAACATACATGGGTAAAATGTCACATGTTCAATTTGGACAAAATAGAGAGGGTTTGATCAAAAGAAGGAAAAGGGACTTTTCGGTAAAGAACAATGAAAATGAATCTAGACATATCCAAAAACATTAAATTGATATTAGAATTGGAAAAAATATCCATTCAAGGCACCATCTAGAGCCATGAACATGTGAGTGATGAAAAGTAAAAAAAAATGGGGGAGGGAGCATAGGCTGAAATTTTTCCCTATAGTGACTTTTTTAGGGAGTGGGGGGTTTGGGGGAAGTCAGGATGGAGAAAGAGAGAGAGAGAGAGAGAGAGAGAGAGTGGGGATGCCAAGCACAAGGTAAGGTGATATGGGTGGGCCTTTTTTTACCTTCAAGGAAAAAACTAAGGTTGATGGGAACCAATCTTTTTTGTTAATTAGAATAATAAGGAAAAATAGGAAAATAAATCAAAAAATCCAAAAGACCCAAAGAAAAAATATCAAACAGGCCAAAGGGACATTTCTCACTCAAAATACCAAAAGAACTTCAAATTCCTAATTATAATTTCTTAAGAAAAAGTGCAATAGATAAGAAAAAAAAGCTTAGAAAAATCCTTAAAAATTAGCAAAAAATCTAGAAATTTTCTACCAACATCCTCATGAGCTAAGCTATTGAATGGCATCAAATTTCAAATAAAAACCTAAAAGACAAGCTTCTAACATAATCTTATAATGGAAAAATTAATAAAATAAAAAGAGCAACAGGAGGGCTATTTACAACCTATCCAAATTGCACAAAATGCCAAGGATGTAAGGAACTTCAGTTGCACTATTGATAGGTCATGAGCCTCAAAACATTAACTAGTGGTAGTGCCTCTCTAGATGGAGCATTTCTTTGATTCTATATGGACCTTCCCAATGAGGAAGCCATTTGCCTTGCATTGCATCTCTAATTGATGTTTGCATAAAGAACCAACATTTCAACCTGTAATTTGTTTGGCCAAAAATTTCTACTATCAACTTCCTTTCTCCTTTTTAGTGTTTCCTATGACTGTTGTTCTATATTTCTATAAACCTCCCCTAACTTGTTGACTGATGAGAGTCTAGTAGAAACCATGAGAGCCTTTCTTCCCAAAAAGATTTTTTCCTAGGAGAACCATGTAGAAACTCAAAGAGCTCAATTGGAATTTCTCCATACACCAATTAAAAGGCAGAGTTACCCATGGATTCTTTGCATGCCAACCTGTAGGCTGATAACATACCTAGATACACAGTACCCCAAACTTGATGAAATTGTGCCATCTCTTTTACTTGTTCTTTCTGTTCTTTTCGTATTTTTAAGGCTTCAATTCCATGCCCTAGTTGTGTTATTACACTCTCTTCTTCTTTCTATGGTTTGTTCCTCCTTAGATTCTTGAGCTCTTTCCTCAATCGGGCACTCAATTTTTACATTCCATGGACTATGGGAGGCAAGAAGACTAGAATGCTATTGAATTTACTCCAACCTTCTTGTTGTGGTAATGAACTCATCAATGGTCGTTGTCAAGAGAACCAATTCCTTTATCTTGCATTGATTGGACACTAGAAGTGTCTTAGCAAGCCACTTTTTGACAAAAAACAAACCATGGGGAGGATTTGGTAATTTGTCCATAAGGGAGTTTTCTCAAGTGACAAAATCAAGAAAAGTTTCCCCAATACTCCAACTTAACTCTCCGATTCTTCAATAATGTTTTTGTAGTGTTTCCTTGTTGAAATCGCACTTTAAAGGCATCCTTCATTAAGTCCCAAGTATCAAAATGGTTGTCGGTAAATTGACTAAATGATTCATCTTCCATTCATAGATGTTTTAAATCTCCTTAAATACTTGCATAAAAAGGTGTAAGAGAGATTATAAATTAGTTTCTATTTTGCATCATGCTCACTTTACACAAGTATTTTAGGTATAAGTTCTATTGACTATTCATGTGATAATTTTTTTCACTTAGTACTACCAAAGACTTGAAGTTAGATTATAAATCCAAAAGATGCATGTTTCTTGGATGTGGAAGAGATGAACAATTTGCATATCCCTTATGGGATCCTACAACACATTCAATGATTGGAAATATTGATGCCATTTTGGATGGAAAAAATATGTGTAGACATCCCATTAAAGAGGTTGACATGAAAAGATTCATGTTTGAGGATGTCAGTCCTCTTGCTAGTATGCATAAGAATCTGACAAAAAAAAAAATTTCTCATGAAAATGTTCACCAATATTATGGTTGTGCTCCTAATTAGCAACCATCAAGCAGATCCTTATGTTTCTCACATCCACCTAATAGATTTTTTCTAGGATTATATCTTTACATGAGGACAAATGTTTGTTTTCTTGTTATCAAGACACTATCTAGATGTATGATCATTCAAGTGGGACTGTTCCATGAAAATGAACTCAACTGTATTCATAAGAATGGTACTTGGGAGATAGTACCTTGCCAGATGTAGGAAAGCTTTACCATGCCAATGGGTATATAATTTGATCTTATGATCTATTCTTGATAGCTTGAACTAATGCAAAGTACAAGGAAGGGCATAACACTCATAGTTTTTTAAGGAAGTTTGATCTTCTGATTTGTTCTTAATTGAACTAATGCAAAGTACAAGGAAGGGCATAACACTCATAGTATGGTATAGAGTTATGAGTCCCCATAAAAAAAAATTTATAGCCTTTGAAAAACTCATTGATAAGAATATCAAGGAAAGACTTGTCCCTTTACAAAGGCAATCAGTGGTGTCAGTGATTCAAACCTAGACAAAGGTTCATCAATCCATCCAAGAATGTTGGATGGAAAATTTTTATCATGAATCATGCGATGATGGCCATGCAATCATGTCTCATAGTGGTCAAAAGAGAGGAAGTCCCCAATATTTCTTTAAAATGGTTTATGATGAATTCATGGTTCTTTCTCCATCAAAGACTCGTCATTCTTCTTCTTGATCATCTTGTGAAGGTATCCTTGAACCTACTTTATCTTTAGGAGATTACATATTTCTTTCAATGGTTTGTCTACATTCCCACTCCATCAATCTTTAAAATCCAAATGCTTTGATACTAGTGAAGGGAGCTCCCTAGCTGCTAGTAGTACATATTATGTTTTTGATGGATATTCTGAAAAGCCTTGATATTACATATTTCTTTCAATGGTTTGTCTACATTCCCAATCCATCAATCTTTAAAATCCAATCCATCAATATTTAGAAGATATTTTTATTGATTGCAATTATTAGTGTCTATTTGAAAATCCAAATGCTTCGATACTAGTGAAGGGAGCTCCCTAGCTGCTAGTAGTATATATTATATTTTTTATTGATATTGCGAACACCCTTGGTACATCTCTACATAGACATGTGGAAAAACACAAAAAATAATGAACAAAGATGAAAAATTCATTGTATGCAGGTTTCACAATTGGTTATTCTCAATATAAAAAGTTGAAATGCTTCCTTACATGCCTCATTGAATGTAGCATACTTTTCTTCTATATTGGAAAATAGTTATACATCCTTGAAGATGAGATCTCCAAGAAATAGCACCTCTTGACAAGTGAAAAATATACCCCAAAGTATAATTCCTATTGTCTACACAATGAATCATATTCAAAATGTTTATATCCAACAATGGATGCATCACCTCTAACTAAGTACAAGATCATATCCTTAGTGCCACTGAGATATCCCAATATCATTTCAACTACTTCCCAATGCTTCTTACTAGGATTTGGCATATATCTTCTCCCAACTCCCACTACAAATGCAGTGTGTTCTAGTAGCTACCATTGTATACATGAGACTACCAATAGTAGATTGGAAAGGAATTTTGGTCATGAATTCCTTATCCTTATGAGACCTGATACAATCATCCTTTGTGAGCTTCATATATGTAGGAAGTGATGTACTCAATGATTTCCCACCATGTATATTGAACTTGTGAAGTACCTTGAGTATGCACTCACTCTTGAGACTATTAAATGCAAATGTTACTCTGGCCATGATTAATCCTCATACCAATTATATGTTTGGAATCCCCCAAATATTTCATGTCAAAAGTTTAGGTAATTGGTTAGGTCCATAAAAGCTCTCCTTAATCTTACATAGTAGACTCTCTTTGCCAAAAATTTTAGAACCCTCTGGTTGTTCCGTATAGATATCATATGAAAGATTCCCATGCAACAAATTTTCTTCACATCCATTTGGACTAGCTATAAGTTTTTTTTGCAACTAATCCAAGCAACATGTTTATTGTACTCATGTTGACCACTGACAAAAGGATTTCCATACTATTTCACATCATGCTCAAAGATTAATCATAGGAAGTTTGCCTTCAAGTCTCTATTCTAGCCTCCTCCTAAACTCATTAGAAAATATGGTTGTAAAGAGGCAACTATGAGAGAACACTTGAGATTGTTGAAAATTCCCATGGAATTCGATATCTCTATGAATCAATTTCAAGATTCAATTCTCAACAAACTTGCAACCAAGTCTGGATATTGCAAGGGCATGAAACTTAATGTGGATGATGAACCCATGTTCATCAACATGTTTCTTATCCCCTCTACCATTGACTTCCTCTTGTGTTGAAAACCTAACGATAAAGAATCACTCAAGATGGATAGATCTTGTAGAAATTTTATATAGAAAAGGGACAAAAAAAATGAGGAATTCAAAAGATCAAATGTGATTTTAGTGTTTGTACCAAAAAGGAGGGAATATTGGATATTCTTAATTTTATGGATCTCACAAACGAGCTCATTGTTAAGTAGATAATCAAGACTTCAATTTTCAAAAACAATCGTGGTTTTAGCGTATCTTAAAAAATAGGAAAAATATCTCCCTCTTAGGGACCCTGAGGTGCAAAAACCAAGGTCTTGTCATGCTTCTTTTTTTTTCATTTTAGTTATACTTAAAGGGTCCAAGTTGGTCTCTCTCTAAAAAGTCAGAACATAATGAAACCCAACTTCTTGTGGCTCTTAGACAAAATGAATCCATTTGATTTACCATAATGTTGGTGAAGCTAAATTGCTAGATTATATCATTGATTGCCTATGTGTCCAAATCCTACTATTAAGCATTGAATGAAGAAATGTGGACACTAGCATGCCAAGCTGGTTACTTTAGAGAGTGTGGCTAAATATTTGCAAGAAAATATTACAATATCTCAAAGAAGATATTATAATAAACATGTGGCACACATTCCACACAAAATTAAGCTTAAAAATTATAGAAATGGTCACAAACGGATAGCCTCAAGTTAGATAAAACTTACAAAAGTGAGAATTAAGTATCATAAGCCATGAAAATGTGAAATCTGCACTTGAAGAAGAGAAGAAAGCTTCTACATGCAATTTTCAAGAAGAAGATTTATCTTACTTACACTAGGTCATTTCAAGTAAGAAGCTTGGCTTTTTGTAGTGGCACCCTTTGTCAAGAGAACGGAGATAAGGAAAAGATCTCACACACACTCTAAAACACAAAGAAAGGAGCACACACAGATTGAGGCAAGGAAGAATGATCTTCTTCTACTTCTTCAATTGCATAAAGAGAATATACAAGAATTAACTAATACAACAATACAACCAATACAGTATATAAAGAACAATACATAAAGAAAACCCTAATGTTTGCAAATTAGTGAGTTGGCAAGAAGCAACTATGCCATCACTCTCGGTAGATAAATCTAGTAAAGCTCACTAAAGGTGTCCCTAGCATATATCATTGTAACCACTAAACATATTAGATAGATTATAAAGTGGCACATGTCATCCTCAACCATCACATGTTGATCTTCATATATCAGCACTCCCCCTCAAGCTCAACATTATGTCTTGTAATCCAAGCATCTTCCAACACATCTTCAGCTTCTCTGTTCCAAGTGCTTTAATGAAAATATCAACAACTTGCTCATCTATCTTCACATAAACAAGATCAATATCACCTGCTAATACCTTTTCCTTGATGAAGTGATAATGTGCCTTGATATGATTTTCTCTAGCATGAAAAATAGGATTTTGGGCTAAATGTATGCTGCTAAGATTATCATAACAAATGCTGATAGGCTTTTGCACTTCCGTACCTAAATCTATGAGTAGCATCTCTAGCCATGATGCTTTACATGCTGCCATTGCAATGCCTCTACATTCAGCCTCTATACTCGACAAAGCAACAATGGGTTGCTTCTTACTTCTCCATGTAACATCAACACTCCCAAGTGAGAATAGAAAGCCACTAGTAGATCTTCTATCTGTAACACTACCAAACCAATATGCATCGGCGTATCCATGAACCTACAATTTTTCACTAGCTTAATGAAACAATACATAATCAAAAGTGGCACTCACATAACATAGAGTGTGTCTCAAAATATCAAACTTCCCACAATTTTCTTGTACATAGTACCATTTTCCAATGCTTCAATTGATGTAGTATTCAACTTCAAATTTTGATTTAATGGCATAGAAATTGGCTTACAATCAGCCATACCATACTTTTGTATCTTTTATTATTAATTTTATTATTTTTTTAATATATTTTATTATCTTTTATTTTTATTTTATTTATTTATTTACTATTCTTATTATTTTTAAATTAATTAAATAATTTATTTTTTAATATATATAAAAAATAATAAGAATAGTAAATAAATAATTTATTTTTTAATATATATATATATATATATATATTTTATATATATATATATATATATATATATATATATATATATATATTTAGCTTAATTATTGACACTAACAGTCAAAGTTCTTGTTGATATATTTAGGTAGTGATGTGTGTGAACACTCTAGGACTGCCGGGGCACTTTTTTCCCTCTTTAGGAGGTTTTTTTCCCCCGGCTTGTATATACGCCTATTGCCCTAATGGGCTACTTATCTTTGTACATTCTCTAGTAATACATTCAGTCTTGTGTGTTGTGCTCCAAGCTTCTTCTTCTTCCTTGTGCTGTTCACGTGCTTCCGCAGACGTCTAACTCCAACAATTGGTATCAGAGCAGGTCGTCGCTTCTTCTAGGGCGCCGTCGACACTCCTCCGTTTGCAGTCTCAGATTCGCACGAAATTTGGTGAGCATACTCAGGGTGTTTCCGAGATCAAAACTGCTTCGCTTTGTGGTGCCAAAATCGCGATCTGAGCTCATTTCGGCCTTCGAACGCACTATCGCAGCGCTTGTGCAGGCTATTTCGTCCTTTTGTGCCAAAGGTATATACCAGTTTCTGTTCGCCAGTTTAAGCGTCTCGAAGTCTGCTACAGGTCTAGCAGAACTCGTTTGGGCAATTCCGTTCAACTTTTTTAGATACAGTCAATTTTCTGCATCAAGGTATTTTAGTCACCGGCCATGGCTGAAAGCAGTGATGTATTCCGTATGTTGGCTGTTGAGGATAAGTTGGATGGTACCAACTACCCATTATGGGCTTATATGATGCGACATGTACTGGTTGCAAAAGGATTGTGGAACATTGTGCAGGGTGTTGAAAGACGTCCTGTTACACCTGTAACGACAGGTACTGCAAATACAGGTGTTGGAGTTGATGAAGATGGTGTCGAAGATGATATTCCGCAGATTCCTGTTCGTGCTGCTGTTTCTGTAGCACCTACTGCAGAGCAAATTCGTTGGGATGGCAGAGATGCCCAGGCACATGCATTGATAGCTTTGTCTGTCAAACGTGCCATTATTCCTCACATTCGCTCTTGCAGAACAGCAAAGGATGCTTGGGATACACTTACCACTTTGTACCAAGCTAGGAATGAGGCTCGTGTTGCTTACCTCCGAAAACAGTTGGAGAGTGAGCACATGAATGAAGGTGATTCTATGGACAGTTTTCTTACAAAGATCAAAGACCTGAAGGAACAATTGATTTCTGCTGATGAGGTTATACCAGATAGCTCACTTGTGCAGACCGTTCTGAATGGTCTTCCTGATTCATATCAGAGTTTTGCCTCTACTCTTCGGTTGATGATGAAAGGCAATCCGAATGCCTTGTCATTTGAGGAATTAGTCTCTGTTCTATTGCAGGAAGATCAGTCCAGGCAGAACAGGTCCATTATGCGTGTTGCAGATCAAGCTTTCCTGGCTAGTCAGAAGGGCAAAGGAAAATGGAGCTCTTCTACTAGTAAGCAGAAATCTGCAAATGCTGCACATTCAAAGAACCAAGACAAAGATGAGAAAAAATCAGAAAAGCAGAAATTGTTTTGTAAGTACTGTAAAGGCAATGATCATATCATAAAGAACTGTCCAAAACTGGCTGCTAAAGAGGCAAAGAAGAAAGAGACTGGAATGGTTGTTGCAGAAGCCTCTACACCAAAAACAGAGTCTGCAAATCTTGTGCAGGAAGAAGAATGGGCGTTTACTACTGTCTGCAGTTTTGACCCATCTTCCCCTGATGAGTGCATGTCTGCAGTAGACTCAGATGTTTGGTACTTTGACAGTGGGGCGACCAAACATATTACCTCGCAGCGCAGTTTCTTCTCTTCACTTGAGCCTGCTCCTACAGGGAATACTGTCACATGCGCCAATAACTCCTCTTATCCTGTTATGGGAGTTGGTAAGATCATTCTGACTACTGCTGATGGTAGTTCTTTCACTTTGTCAGATGCTTTATTTGTGCCAGGGATCAAAAAGAATCTGTTATCCGTTTCTAATTAGCCAAGATTGGCTTGGTTGTGAAATTTGTTGATGACAGGTGTACAGTCCATGATCTCTCAAATGGCGATGTGATTATTGCTTCTGGCATTTTATGTCGTGGGCTGTATAAGCTCATAGACTATGAAAGATCTGTGAATGATTCGGCATGTGCAGTTCATGATTCTCAGGCTATGTCAGATGCAAAGCTTTGGCATGCACGCTTTGGTCATCTGAATTTTGCTAGTTTGTTACGCCTTCAGAAATCTGAAATGGTGTCCTCTTTGCCCAAACTTGAGGCACCAGGAAAACATGTTTGTGAAGGCTGTATTTTGGGCAAAATGCAGCGTTCTTCCTTTCCAAAAGATGGTTCAGTTCGGGCTACACAGAAATTGCAGCTTGTACATAGTGATGTTTGTGGTCCTATGCAGACACCCTCTTTTGGAAATTACCTTTACTTCGTGACTTTCATTGATGATTTTTCCAGGCATGCATGGGTATATCCACTCAAAGCAAAGTCCGAAGTGTTCATGTGCTTCAAACAGTTTTTGGTTTTAGCTGAAAATCTGTCAGCATGTAAAATGGGCACCCTCCGTTCTGATCGAGGGGGGGAATATATGTCTTCAGATTTTAATGCATTTCTGGCTGAACGTGGGATAAAACACCAGTGTACAGTGCCGTATACACCTCAACAGAATGGAGTTGCTGAACGAAAGAACAGGTCACTCATGGAGATGGCGAGGTGCATGGTCAAAAGTCAGGCTTTACCACATAGTTTCTGGCTTGAGGCTGTCATGTGTGCAGCATATGTACTGAACAGGTGTCCCACTAAAGCATTGCAGTCTATCACTCCATATGAGGCTTGGCATGACCGCAAGCCATCTGTTGCTCATCTGCGTGTTTTTGGTTGTTTGGCATATGCATTAGTGCCTGAACAACATCGCAGAAAATTGGATGATAAGGCAGTAAAATGTATTTTTGTTGGGTACAGTTCTGAAAGTAAAGGCTATCGTCTGTATCATCCACAGACTAAACGCATTCTGGTTAGCCGTGATGTTGTCTTTGTGGAAGATGCTATTCAGCCATTGCTTTCATGTACTAAGGAGACATCTGTTAGCTCCAAAGACATGTATGATACTTTGATGCCTCTTTTTACAGGTGGACAGGCTAGTGCTGGTCCTAATGAGGCAACTTCTCAGCCTTTGCAGGTTTCATATGATGATGCAGATCATTCCATTTCTGATGCAGATTTACATGATGCACTTGTTGATGAGAGAGCTGATATTGAGCAGGCAAAAACTATGCCAAAATGGCTGGTGCAGACTTTGCGTGACAGCAAATTAGATGCACCTTTGTCATATCGTACTCGTTCAGGCTCTCATAGTGCCTCCTTTGCATCAGATTGCTATGCTATGGCTGCATCTAGTCTCTGTGATGAGAATGAGCCTGTTTCTTTTGATGAAGCACAAAATTCAGAAAATTGGATGGCTGCTATGCAATCTGAATATGATGCTATAATGAAGAATGGTACATGGTCTTTATGTGACTTGCCTCCTGGCAAGAAGGCCATTGGCACTAAGTGGGTATACAAGCTGAAGCGTAAACCTGATGGTACAGTTGACAGGTATAAGGCTAGGCTTGTTGCAAAGGGTTATGCGCAGGAAAGAGGCATTGATTTTGATGAGACCTTTGCACCTACATGCCGTATGACTATTGTTCGGAGCATTTGTGCACTTGCAGCCCATCATGGTTGGAATGTACATCAGTTGGACATTAAAACAGCATTTCTGAATGGTGACTTGCATGAAGAAGTGTATGTTTTTCAGCCCCGTGGCTTTGTGCACAAAGGGCATGAAAACCAGGTTTGCAGGTTAAAGAAGGCATTATATGGTTTAAAGCAAGCACCACGTGCTTGGTATGAGAAGATACATGCCTATCTGATTGCACATGGTTTTGAGAATAGTCCAAGTGAAAGCACCTTATATGTTAAGCGTGCTAATGATGTGCTTCTGATCATTGTTGTCTATGTTGATGACATGCTGCTCACTGGTCCTATTGAGACACATATTGCTGATTTTAAGGCTGATTTGCATGCCTCATTTGAGATGTCTGATTTGGGGCATTTGCATCACTATTTGGGCATTCAGTTTATGCACGTTGATGGTGGAATGGCTTTGTGTCAAACGAAATATATTGACACATTATTGCAGCGTTTTGGCCTTGCAGACTGTAAGCCTATTGCCACTCCTATGGAGACAGGTTTACGATTGAGTCTTCATGATGCTGGAGATGCATTTGATGCTGTTCTCTATCAGCAGGCTGTTGGATGCTTGATTTACTTATGCATTACTCGGCCAGATATTCAGTTTGTTGTCTCACAGATGAGCAAGTTCATGCATTGCCCAGGAGTCACGCATTGGAAAGCGGTTAAGCGCATCTTTCGCTACTTGAGTGGTACTCGGCTACTTGGGTTGTTTTATCCCAAGGGGGGATCACTACCGCCAGATTTGCATGCTTTTTCTGACTCAGATTGGGCTGGTTGCTATGACACTCGTGTGTCCGCCAGTGGTTTTTGCTTCATGCTTGGTAGCTCATGTATATCTTGGTTGAGCAAGAAGCAGCCTATTGTGGCCACTTCCAGTTGTGAGGCTGAGTATAGGGCAGCTTTCACAGCGGCTGTTGAGTGTGTGTGGCTCAGACGCCTTATGGCTGATTTGGGTGTTGGCCAGTCTTCTGCCACCACCATCTTCACTGACAGTCAGAGCGCATTGGCAGTTGCGAGGAACCCTATGTTCCATGCTCGCACTAAGCACATTGAGGTGCATTATCACTATGTCAGGGAGAGGTTCTCTGCTGGGGAGATCAGCTTGGCATATGTGCCCACGCAGGACAACATTGCAGACCTTTTCACGAAGGCTCTGCCTAGGGAGAAGTTTGATCTTTCCGCAAAGCTTTGGGCTTACTTCCTTTTGTGGAGTGATTTCCACATAGCTTGGCACTTCCTTATACATGAGTGCCAGCTCCTTGTTCACCGCATCACTCCCAGGGGGGATTTGTTGATATATTTAGGTAGTGATGTGTGTGAACACTCTAGGACTGCCGGGGCACTTTTTTCCCTCTTTAGGAGGTTTTTTTCCCCCGGCTTGTATATACGCCTATTGCGCTAATGGGCTACTTATCTTTGTACATTCTCTAGTAATACATTCAGTCTTGTGTGTTGTGCTCCAAGCTTCTTCTTCTTCCTTGTGCTGTTCGCGTGCTTCCGCAGACGTCTAACTCCAACAGTTCTATTCATGATGTATACAATAGACAATAAATATACTTGCATCAAAATTTCCTTCGAATTATAAAACTACTAAATTCATTTGATATGTATTCACCTCCTCCATTAAATCTTAATATCTCAATATAGTTCCCTGTCTTCTTTTTTATCATAGCCTTGAAATTCTAAAAGTGGGTAAACATCTCACTCTTTTCCTTCATGAAGTATACCCATACTTTTTGTGTATGTTTGTCAATGAAAGTGACATAAAACCTACAAGCTCCCATAGATGTGGTCTTTGCAAGACCCCAAACATCTGTATGCACTATCTCTAGCACATTCTCACCAACAAGCTTGTAATCTGGAAATGATGCCCTTGGCTATTTACCAAATTGACATGGTTCACATACCTTCTACATCTTTGCAACCTTGAAATTTTGTGGTCCATTGATAGGCTTCTTTGACTACATCAACTGCAATCTCTTCAAATTTTCATGCCAATTCAATTGTGCCAAATTTCTATATCAACAATGACACTTGTACCTTTTGCAAACATGGCTACATTCACTTCAAGAATTTTCACATTCAAGGTAAATATCCTACACACTTTGTTCCCTTTTGCGATCAGCCTTCCATTATGTTTGTACTCTTCTACATATAGGCCATCAACATTAAACTGACTTGTAATCCTTGGTCAACCATTTTTCCAATAGAAACTAGTTTTTTTTTGTTATATTGGGAACATGCAGTACATCAACAAGATGTTTTACCTTCCCATCCTCCATGGATATTGCTATCTTTCCTGTATGATCGATAAGATGTGATGCATCATCAATTTTTTCAACAAATCCAAGAACCAGTAATTTTTGTAAACTGCTAAACCATTTTGCATGGATGGTAATGTGATTTGAAGCACCTAAGTTAGCATACAAGACATTACCCTTCAATTTTGAAACATCAAAAGATGTTGTATTCATCATGTGATGTTGGACCATGATAACTTCTCCAAATCATCTACACTTGTGGATGCATTCACATTCAAAGTGATTAAGTTTACCAGAAGTCCAGCATCCCTTACTATCATTACCTTATTCAATTGTTTGTAAATTTTTGGGGCCTCTTTTGCTCCCCTTCCTTGAAATTGTCCTCTACCTTCTACATTGGTCTGTTGTTGACCTTGATCCTTCTCTTCCACTTTTGAAGCCTCTACCTTAGAATCTTCCTCTGGCAGAGTAGAATACCTACATAGAACTAGCTTTTCCTTTGGATTTTGGGTCTTCACCAAGGTTCTTTTCTTAAATTATCATCATGGACACAAGGTCATCAAAATTTGGAATATTCTCCCTTGTCTGAATAGAATTTCTGAACTGTTTATATGCAACTCTTGATTTTTTAAGGTGTAGCCACTTACTAACATGCTCTTTTTCTCCAATGTATGCAACTCATTTTTTAGTTGCAATTCTTGTTCCTTTGTATTGGTCTCATACAATGTGACCAAAATGTTCCAAGCCTCTTTTAGAGTTTTGGCATCCTATATGTGCCCAATCATGCTATTTCGTATTCTAGAAAACAACCAATACATTACCTTCCATGCTCCTTGATTCCACTCTTCATATTCTCTGAACTGGTCCACAGTCGGATTCCTCTCTAGTAACTACAAGGGGTCTTCATTGTCTCCTTTGATGTACTTCCAATAGGCATTTCCCATCAAGAAATTCATCATTTTGAATCTCCAAGCATGAAAGTTATGCTTGTCCAACTTATTGTTCATAAATTGACTCATTCCATCAGCATTTTCCATTTCTATAACAATTTAAAATATTGCAAAAACACTAGAATCAATACTTTTGCTTGAACTATATCACATTCTGACAATGTGATAGTCCAATTTCAAAAAAACATAGATTTTGTGTATCTATAGTACACATCATTGTTTGAAATTTTGGATATGAAATATTTGGGAGATGCCGAATAGAACCAAGTTATAGTTTGCAAGCTAACCTTTTTTTGTGGGCCCTAGCTTATGGTCTCAAAATGGAGGTTGAGATGGCTACAAAACTAAAATTTGAGAAAAAGAGTGACCTTGAAAGGATAACACTTGAAAATATTGATGTTTCCTACATTCACACCGAATTTTGTTACAATCTAAGATTGTTTGTGAAGTGTGAGTTCTGCATGCCTTCTCAAATACTCTTTCATTGTCAACCTTCTCCATTAGCTCTCTATAGCCACAATAGCTCTAATACCATGTCAAGAGAAAGGAGATTAGGAAGAGAGATCTCACACACCCTCACATACAAAGAGAGGAGTACACACAAATTGAGGGAAGGAAGTATGATCTTCTTCTACGTCTTCTATTACATAAAGAGTATACAAGAATGACTCAATACAACAATACAACTAGTTCAACATATAAAGAACAATACATAAAGTGTGCAAATGAGTGATTTGGAAAGAAGCAAATGTGCCATCACTCTCGCTAGATAAATCTAGTAAATCTCATTAAAAGTATCCCTAACATATATCGACATAACCACTATACATGTCAGAGAGATGAAAAATTGGTACATCTCATCCTCGATCATCACATGTTGAGCTTGATATCTCAACACCCTCATGTATCACTTTATACAAAGTAAAAATAATACAAATATGAAAATACAGCCAAATTATAGATCTTGTATTGTATTTTTTCCAAGGAAAATTCTTCTCATATGAACAAAAAATGTCTATGAACATATCCAAAAAGTTTTGAAGATAAAAAATTTGTGCAAAGAGTATTCACGCCTAAGTTTACTAAAGAAGTCAATGCCATAGACTATTATAACACTCCCTCCATCTAAAGTTTAATATCCTTAATAATATCCTTTATTGTTTTCAAGGTGGCGCGATAAGCCTTTGTAAACTTTTAGAGCTTGTAGTTGTTTGACATCATCCAAGTTATTGAGTTCTTTTGTTTAATGTTGAGTGATGGGCCTTATTGATTGATCATTGATGTTTGTATTAGTATTTTATCACTTGTGTCCTATTTCATCTTGGTTGGTGTGAATGTTCAAGCATCAACATGCAATCATGTATTCAAAAGGCATGTAAACACTATTGTTGATCATGAACAAGAAGTAAAGTATGGCCTCCTAAAAAAATTTCCCTATGTATCCTGATCATCAAATATTGTTAAATTCTCTTTGTGAGGAGTTGAAATTGAGACCAAAATTCTCCATTGATGTTTGAAAAGGAAATATTAGATATCAACATGTCAATGTCTTCATAATCCATAGTCATGGATGGGCTAAGGGTGAAGTGCACAAGTTTAAGAAGAAAATATGCCTTCTATTCAAGAATGATCTCCTAATCTCTTATATTTCCATCCATTTATCTATTTTAGTTCATTTCTCTAAGAGAATCTTCATTATGTATTTCTTTACTCTTATTTGGGATGCTTTCCATGTAGATTCTAATTTTCTATTCATTCTCTTTAAAGCATAATTATCTAGATATGATGTACTTTGAGAGTCTCCTCCAAATCTATATGAGTCCTCTCCCTAGTTTTTGGTTAGGAGCTAGAGATCTTACTTCATGCTCTTGGCAAGCTCACTCTAATCCATATGCGAGTTTTCATGTTTCATGGTCCACTCAATCTTTTGAGTCCCACACTCATTTCATTTGTGAGTACACATTTTAGTGCATTTTTGTTGTGCATGTGTACTATCAACATGGTATCAGAGCTCTAGGTGGAGATCTTAGCGGTGCTTTTGAAGGTAGTGATGGTGCTTGTGGTGGCATTCTTTTGGTGGTGCTTTTCAAGGTGGTGATGGTGCTTGTGGTGGCATTCTTTTAGTGATGAAGTTTTACATAATCTTCTTCATGCTTTGAGAGAATTTTGAACGATATTTTCCTTCCCACCCACCTTTTTCTACCACTCTTTCCCACCCTCCCACCCTTTCCCTTGGTGGTTTTGATGTGCTTTGCAACATCAGGTGGCATTGTGGTGGTTCTTCTTTTGGTGGCACTTTTGAAGGTGGTAATGGTGCTTGTGGTGGCATTCTTTTGGCAATGAAGTTTTCCATAAATTTCTTCATGATTTCATAGAATTTCGAATGCTCTTTTCTTTCCAACCCGCCCTTCTCTACCACTCTTTCACACCCTCCCACCTTTTCCCTTGATGGTTTTGACATGCTTTGCAACATCTAGTGGCATTGTGGTGGTTCTTGTCCATTGTGATAACTCCTTGGAGAATTCAATTGTGCACCTCTCACTTTTGAAGTGTATGTAGACAATTTGGTGGCATTTTGGCTATTGTTTTGAGTTTGTATGCATTCTTGAGTAGAAACTTAGAGCATCGGTTCAACTCTCTTAGCTCTCGAGTCTCAGAGATTCAACTTGTTGGAGCAAGTCTATGACAAGCCTAAGTATTGGCTTGAGTCCCACAAAGTCATAGAAGAAGCCTTAAAATAAAGACAATGTAAAGTTCACTTGTGAACTACCTCTTGTAACTTTTGAAGAGTTTACTTAATGTAAAAGTGAAAGAATCTTAAGTGGTTGAGTCCATTTGATCAAAAAGGGAAAGAGGAGCCACGAATTCGTGATTTGTGGTAGGTAGAGAATCAAATCAATCACTAATTGATTGGAGAGTGATTGAGGGAAGTTAGCCTCCCAAACTCAACTATAAATAGATGGCAGTTTTAGTCATGGTTAGAGAGACCTATCTTTTTGTGAGTGATCTTCCCAGGTACATAGGGTTTCTAATACATCCATTGGCAAGCTAAAAGGGCCCACCACATACTCCTAGAGTTCATTTGGCTCGTGTAGATCAAGGATTTTGGAACACCTCTTCATCTTCAAGCACATACCTATCCATCTCTTCACACAACTCTCGGGTTGCGTAATATTTTTATGTCTTCAAGTAATCAAAGATACCTTTATGGACTATTATTTTTATTTACGCAAGCTTGAGTGGCGTAAAAATTTTTTTTATTATTTTTGCAACCAACCCATATAGTAGCTTTCCATTGATATTAGAACTCATCTATAACGTTTACAAATTAAAAAGATCTACAAAAACAATCGGGCACCGGTCCGTAGGTGCACAGTAAACAAGAGAAACACACATCTTTTATCACACACATTTGCTCCACTACAAAAATAGAGAAGACCTATCCTATGTTCTTTGTCATTCTAAAACCGATAGAAGAGTAGACAAGACATTTGAGGAGTTGCATTCATAAAGCCAAGAGTAAACACTGTTGATATATTTAGGTAGTGATGTGTGTGAACACTCTAGGACTGCCGGGGCACTTTTTTCCCTCTTTAGGAGGTTTTTTTCCCCCGGCTTGTATATACGCCTATTGCCCTAATGGGCTACTTATCTTTGTACATTCTCTAGTAATACATTCAGTCTTGTGTGTTGTGCTCCAAGCTTCTTCTTCTTCCTTGTGATGTTCGCGTGCTTCCGCAGACGTCCAACTCCAACAATTGGTATCAGAGCAGGTCGTCGCTTCTTCTAGGGTGCTGTCGACACTCCTCCGTTTGCAGTCTCAGATTCGCACGAAATTTGGTGAGCATACTCAGGGTGTTTCCGAGATCAAAACAGCTTTGCTGTGTAGTGCCAAAATCACGATCTGAGCTCGTTTCGGCCTCCGAACGCACTATCGTAGCGCTTGTGCAGGCTACTTCGTCCTTTTGTGCCAAAGGTATATACCAGTTTCTGTTCGCCAGTTTAAGCGTCTCGAAGTCTGCTACAGGTCTAGCAGAACTCGTTTGGGCAGTTCCGTTCAACTTTTTTAGATACAGTCAATTTTCTGCATCAAGGTATTTTAGTCACCGGCCATGGCTGAAAGCAGTGATGTATTCCGTATGTTGGCTGTTGAGGATAAGTTGGATGGTACCAATTACCCATTATGGGCTTATATGATGCGACATGTACTGGTTGCAAAAGGATTGTGGAACATTGTGCAGGGTGTTGAAAGACGTCCTGTTACACCTGTAACGACAGGTACTGCAAATACAGGTGTTGGAGCTGATGAAGATGGTGTCGAAGATGATATTCCGCAGATTCCTGTTCGTGCTGCTGTTTCTGTTGCACCTACTGCAGAGCAGATTCGTTGGGATGGCAGAGATGCCCAGGCACATGCATTGATAGCTTTGTCTGTCAAACGTGCCATTATTCCTCACATTCGCTCTTGCAGAACAGCAAAGGATGCTTGGGATACACTTACCACTTTGTACCAGGCTAGGAATGAGGCTCGTGTTGCTTACCTCCGAAAACAGTTGGAGAGTGAGCACATGAATCAAGGTGATTCTATGGACAGTTTTCTTACAAAGATCAAAGACCTAAAGGAACAATTGATTTCTGCTGATGAGGTTATACCAGATAGCTCACTTGTGCAGACCGTTCTGAATGGTCTTCCTGATTCATATCAGAGTTTTGCCTCTACTCTTCGGTTGATGATGAAAGGCAATCCGAATGCCTTGTCATTTGAGGAATTAGTCTCTGTTCTATTGCAGGAAGATCAGTCCAGGTAGAACAGGTCCATTATGCATGTTGCAGATCAAGCTTTCCTGGCTAGTCAGAAAGGCAAAGGAAAATGGAGCTCTTCTACTAGTAAGCAGAAATCTGCAAATGCTGCACATTCAAAGAACCAAGACAAAGATGAGAAAAAATCAGAAAAGCAGAAATTGTTTTGTAAGTACTGTAAAGGCAATGATCATATCATAAAGAACTGTCCGAAACTGGCTGCTAAAGAGGCAAAGAAGAAAGAGGCTGGAATGGTTGTTGCAGAGGCCTCTACACCAAAAACAGAGTCTGCAAATCTTGTGCAGGAAGAAGAATGGGCGTTTACTACTGTGTGCAGTTTTGACCCATCTTCTCCTGATCAGTGCATGTCTGCAGTAGACTCAGATGTTTGCCAGTACTTTGACAGTGGGGCGACCAAACATATTACCTCGCAGCGTAGTTTCTTCTCTTCACTTGAGCCTGCTCCTACAAGGAATACTGTCACATGCGCCAATAACTCCTTGTATCCTGTTATGGGAGTTGGTAAGATCATTCTGACTACTGCTGATGGTAGTTCTTTCACTTTGTCAGATGCTTTATTTGTGCCAGGGATCAAAAAGAATCTGTTATCAGTTTCTGCATTAGCCAAGATTGGCTTGGTTGTGAAATTTGTTGATGACAGGTGTACAGTCCATGATCTCTCAAATGGCGATGTGATTATTGCTTCTGGCATTTTATGTCGTGGGCTGTATAAGCTCATAGACTATGAAAGATCTGTGAATGATTCGGCATGTGCAGTTCATGATTCTCAGGCTATGTCAGATGCAAAGCTTTGGCATGCACGCTTTGGTCATCTGAATTTTGCTAGTTTGTTACGCCTGCAGAAATCTGAAATGGTGTCCTCTTTGCCCAAACTTGAGGCACCTGGAAAGCATGTTTGTGAAGGCTGTATTTTGGGCAAAATGCAGCGTTCTTCCTTTCCAAAAGATGGTTCAGTTCGGGCTACGCAGAAATTGCAGCTTGTACATAGTGATGTCTGTGGTCCTATGCAGACACCCTCTTTTGGAAATTACTTTTACTTCGTGACTTTCATTGATGATTTTTCCAGGCATGCATGGGTATATCCACTCAAAGCAAAGTCTGAAGTGTTCATGCGCTTCAAACAGTTTTTGGTTTTAGCTGAAAATCTGTCAGCATGTAAAATGGGC